>VZRW01001795.1:125324-167678 GCA_013398125.1 Aegotheles bennettii
GGGGATGCTCCGGCTCCGCTGCCGGCTCTGCGCGCTGGCCCGGCGGGGGGCGAGTGCGTGCCCGGCTCCTCTGCTCCCCAGAGCGGCCATCCCCATGCTGGCCGTACCCGCAGACCCCACCTGCCCTCCCGCTCTCCCTCAGACCGGGCTCCCTCCAGCCCCCGGTAGCTGAGTCCCTTCCCCTGCCTGTGCCTTGCCCTCCTGTGCCTTAGGGTCGCACTTCCCTGTCTGCAGGCTGGGATGCCATTTCCCTCTCCTCCTTTCTCCTCCTCACCCCAATTTCTCTTCTCCCTCTCCTCTCCCAGATCCCACCAGCGGCCATCCATCACCTCCACCCACTCATGGTCCCTCAAGGTGTTCTGGTGTGTGTACTCGGTATCACCGGGCAAACGAGCCTGCTGCTTCCTCTGCATCGGGGCAGCAGCAGCGGAGGCCCAGCAGCTACCCTGGCACCAGCCACTCTGGGACTTTGATTTTCCTGAATCAGGGTTTCCCATGTGCTGCTGAAAAACAGGTCGATGCTCACTGATGCCTGGAACATTTCCTGGTTTGGGGGTACCAGTGGGGAGTGGCTCTCCTCTTGCAGACAAACAGCGGAAGAACTGCCGTCAGCACCAGCCTGTGCTTTGTTAGACCAAACACCATGTCTGCATCGTGTGTTAGAGCAGTTTGATGTATTTTGGGTGCATTGTTGTTCCAAGGTATTTTGTAGGTCATATCTCATGCTTAAAAATTAGAAGACAGATGAAAACATGGTGAGATTTTTTTTCTCAGTAATATATTGGGAGGTGTCTTTTCATTACCTGTGTAACGTTCACATGGTAAAGCTGCAGCTCTGGTACAATGTGTTCAGGCTTCCCTCTGCAACCAGGAGGACATTTTGAAATGGAGACTTGAGGTTCTCTTTGAGATATGTCCAGCCTAGTGTGAAGGCATGCAGTAGTGCAGTGCTGAGCAAACTGGGATAGCTATGCAGCACAGCTCCATTTAAAGGTATTAATGATGGTCTGGAACTGGTGTCTGGTTAATTCCTTGTTAGCAGAGCTAGTAAGCTGGGCTTTATGCATTGGTAATAGGAGTCAGCTGCTGCTCGGCTTCTGGACCTCACTGAGGTTCTGGTCACAGTGCAGTAGACATACATCTACTCACTTGAATCCAAGAGCCAAAGCCTCAAGGAGAAGAAAATAGCATCATATTTGTGATAAAAGTATCATTTTGAAAATACTTGCATGAGAGAAATTAGAGCTAAGATATTCAGCAATGATTACATGATTTCAAGTGCTTTAATTTCCAGGTGCCCTACTAGACACATCTTCATGAAATCTTACTTTACAAAAATGGATGCTCAGCATTTCCGGGTACCTTGAGCCAAGAATAAGTTAAGTTATGCACAAATCTTGCTAAAGGTATGCATGATCTAGAAATCAGGAATTCCTTGGGGGGAAGGTGTGGTGATGGTGGGTATTAGTCACAGAAGCTAGAGTGGAATTGATGTGTGGAACCTAAAAAATAAGGAAGGAAAATTCTTGCTGGGTCATTTTTTAATCTGTCTCCTGGTCATATTGCACAAAGTAAGTTCAAGTAACTTGAGAAGTTTCGTCATACTGTTATTGATTGCTGTTAAGGAGGATTCACAAGGACAATGTATGTCTTTTGTGTTGGAACGCTGACTTTGCCAGAGGAAAAAAGATTAACACAGGGGATTAATTCCTCATATCTGAGCAGCTGCAGTAGCAACTGAATGAGGGACTGGTCTCTTGGAGGGTGGTGTGGCAAAGTAAGATTGGGAGGTGACATTGCTTCTTTCTTTGAGAGTTTGCCTGAACCAGTGGACGTACATGGTATGGAGGGCACTGAGACATAGGTGACTTTTCCTTCTCTCCCCCACTATGCATTAGCCTTAAGGAAATCTTTGAGATTTCTTCCCTTGGTAACTGATCCTCAGTGGATGACTGAAACAAGCTATGCAAAGCTTAAGTTTTCCTACAGAAGGGTCTGGCAGTGGTCACTGCCAATATGGGTGCAGATGGTCAGAAAAGATCACAAAATATTGACAGAACTGGGTGCTCCTAGCTTTATGAGCTATACTGAATATACTGAACTGTGACTTAGCCCAAATATTGCCTTAGCATCCAAATGAGTTCTACATTTTGCAGTTCTTCCAGAAATTTCCGAGCTCTCTTCCTGACAGATTGCTGGTGAATATGAAGAGGAAAGTCACAACTGAGTAAATTCCAAGATAGATAATACCGGAAGTGTCTGAATTATTGCTGTTTGTTGGCCAACTTAGACTCCATGTTGATACCAAACAATATCCCTCAGCTGAGAGCTGGATCTCTCAGCCAGAGAATTTAAAGCTGCCATAGGATTTGTGCAGGATGACTGGCAAAGGTCAGTTTAGCCCATGAGCTCCTTCCTCCTAGAGAGGAACCAAGTCATGTGTTCGCTGCACTAAAATATTTGAGAAGCATCTCAGTGTCAGCCATCAAATTACCACAAAGACCATTCTTGTAAGGAACTGCTTTTGTTTGTTTGTTTTTCAAGGGGAATGTGGTCCTTGAGGGAAAACATGAGAAGCTATTGCCTTCCCAATTCAGACAAGATTTGTACTTGAGAAATACCACACATTTCATTTAATGTATGATGTGATGTCCAGATCCAGATTTCAGCTGCCTGGGACCCACTCCCCATACAGCCTTGCAGATGGTCAGCACCTCTAGTGATACCTAAGTTGAACACCTGACAGGAATTATTCTGGGAGGTATTGAAAAACACCCAGAGGACAACGTAGTCATCAGTCACAGCCAGCACAGCTTTATGAGGGGAAGGTCCTGCTTGTCGAGCTTAATTTCCTTTTATGACAAGGTAACCCACCTAGCTGATCAAGGAAAGCCAGTAGATGTAATCTTTTTGGACTTCAGCAAAGATTTTGATACTGTCTCTCACGATATCCTTCTGGACAAAATGTCCAGCACACAGCTGGACAACCAGCTTACACAATGGTTGAGCAACAGGCTCACAGGTCGAGCACAAAGAGTGTTGGTGAATGGGGTAACATCAGGCTGGCAACCGGTCACTAGTGGGGTTCCACAGGGCTCCATCCTGGGCCCAGTCCTCTTCAACATCTTCATCAATGACTTGGACGTGGGACTCGAAGGGATTCTAAGCAAATTTGCTGATGATACTAAATTGGGAGGAGCTGTCAACTCCCTCAAGGTCAGACAGACCCTACAGAGAGACCTCAACAAGCTAGAGAGATGGGCAATCACCAAACATATGAAGCTTAACAAGGGCAAGTGCCAGATTCTGCACCTGGAATGGGGTAACCCTGGTGGTATGGACAGCCTAGGGAATGAGTGGCTGGAGAGCAGCGTGGTGGGGAGGGACCTGGGGGTCTTGGTTGATAGCAAGCTGAATGTGAGCCAGCACTGTGCCCTGACAGCCAGGAGGGCCAACCGTGTCCTGGGGTGCATCAAGCACTGCGTGGCCAGCCAGTCAAGGGAGGTGATTGTCCCACTCTACTCCGCACTGGTGCGGCCTCACCTCGAGTACTGTGTGCAGTTTTGGGTACCACAATATACAAAAGACATCAAGCTATTGGAGAGCATCCAAAGGAGGACCACAAGGGTGTTGAAAAGTCTGGAGGGGATGCCTTATGAGGAGCGGCTGAGGTCACTTTGTTCAGCTTGGAGAAGAGGAGGCTGAGGAGAGATGTCATTGAGGTCTATGGCTTCCTCACGAGGGGAAGAGAAGGGGCAGGTACCGATCTCTTCACTCTTGTGACCAATGACAGGACTCGAGGAAATGGCATGAAGCTGCATCAGGGGAGGTTTAGTTCGGATATCAGGGAAAGGTCTTCCACACAGAGGGTGGCTGAGCACTAGAACAGGCTCTCCAGGGCAGTGGTCACAGCACCGAGCCTGCCTGAGTTCAAGAAGCATTTGGACAATGCTTTCAGGTACAGGGTGTGACTCTTGGGGTGTCCTACACAGAGACAGGAGTTGGACTCAATGATCCTGATGGGTCCCTTCCAACTCAGCATATTCTGTGATTCTGTGATTCTATGAATCTGAAAGCATCAGAAAGAGCAGGTTTAGATATTACATAGATACACTGGACTATGAAATAAGGCATACATTCAGATAAAATGGAGCCAGTTTACAGTCATTATCTGTATGCCATGAGATGAGATCACGGTATTGGTCAGTATTAGCTGTCGTGCTTGTCTTTTGTCCAAGGGTGAGGTTTTTTGTCCATAGAAGCAGAACGTGCTTATCTGTCTCATTCTGTAATAGATGGGGCGTGCCTGTCTGTCTGGATGCCCCTAGGTGCCGTGAGTGTCTAAAACTGCCTGGGTGTGCCTGTCTCTCCTCCTCCATACTGAGGTTTCCTTAGCACTTGCATTCCTCAATTATTATTGCTATTATGCAATAGTCACCTGCTTCGTAGTGATATTTTAGGATCTGTGATTCACTAAACCATAATTCCTTGCTCACAGCCTACCTGAGGAAAATTGTCTTCTTAGGGTCCTGTTCATGGTGGGGAGATGTGGTGAAGCCAAAAGTATTGAGAAATATTTTGGTCATACGTTTGTGAGATCTTCAGACCTTCCTCTAGCTGCAATCATTTGTGTCTGCCCAGTGGGATGGTTAATTTACATACAGATGTGGGACAGATTCCTCAGCTTTCAGGACAGTGCTATAAGGAAATTGCAAAAGCTTCTGAGGAGAGCTAAGGAGGCTGGGCACTTGAGCTCTGGTGATGCATTTTTCTATCATGTGGTTGTCAATTTGCCGTAACATTTATGCTGTTGGGTGAGATTTTTATAAATTGAAACTTTAAGGGTCACTATGAGGACTTAGATCTGTATACATTCAAAAAACAGGTATCAATTTGAAAAGCAGTGTAGGCTGTTAAGGCCTCAGTCCATCTCTCCTTGTGTACTCATTGGCCTTGATGGGACTGTTGGCCACCTGAGAATTGTTTCATCAAGTCCTTTATGAATAGTTATAGGGGCAAACCAGAAGTCTTACACCTTTCTAAATGGGCCAAAACCAGATTGTGATGAAAATGGTGTGAAGCCCTTGTGGACAGGAGGAGAGACCCCTCACTGCCTCCATTCAGCTGGAAAGAGAATTCCCAAGCCGGAGCGAGTTTCCAGCATACACAGCTGCTGCTGCCTCAGTCTGTCACCAGCTTAGTCAATCATCCATTATTTATTTCCAAATCGTATGTAAAGCTCTGTACCATAGCCTTTAGTCCATGTAGAGGGAAAAGAAGAGACAGAGCTTCTGAAAGACTTTGGAAAAACAAAAGCAGAGAAGCCTCTGAAATCCTTTGCTTGGGAGATTGTCTTATGTAGTTATATCCAGGGAAGAGAGGAAAGGGAAATAAAATCATATGCAAGAAAAGGTTGCCACCTTGGTACAAATTCCTTTGATCTCCCCACATTGTTTATTGCAGCTGTAATTTCTTTTAGCACAAGAGATCCTTAGTTTACAAGGGTTTAACAAATGCAACACCCTTCACTTGGAGAGAATCGTGCATGTGTTTCCGTCCACAGCCTGTGTTGTGTGGTCGGTCAGGCAATCCTGCTGGGCTGTTTCATGCTTGCTAATTTCCTGGTTGAGGATTGTTAATCAGAATTACAATGAATTTCCCAGGAACAGTATACAATCAAGGAAGAATAGTCAACAGAAATATTTGCAAAATAAGGCAAATAAGAATGTCTCTGTGACAAGCCATTCCTTGAGCATGTATATGAGTAGCATCTTTGTCACAGAAATGTTTGCTGATAAAGAGTATTAAGAGGTAGATGGTTAAACAGAATAGCTGTTCAGAACTAAAATGACTGTTCCAAATTCTGTTTTTAACATGCTGGATTCTTTCTTTCTTTTTCATGAAGACGATACCAAATTGGTAACTAAGAGGCTTAGCCATGGAGGCTAAAGGAGCCAGAATGGGCCAAATCAAAACCATTTATCATCATTCCCAGTGTTTCTTTTTGCACTTTAATTAAAAACGAGTACTCTGATTCACAGAGCAGTCACACTGTAAGGAAATGCTGCCAACAAAGTTTGAGAAACACTTTTAATCTCCTAATATCAGTTGTTGATAGCCCATCTGCAGGCTGCATCTCTTGTCTCTCAAGTGAACCCCGGTGTTCAGGGAAAGCTCTTGCACTTTGCTCAAACTGGACTGAAGAGCAGCAAGGTTGATTGCTCTGTTGTGTGTGAAAAGAGCAGATTTGGAAAAGAAACCACGCACTTCTTTCTTATCAGGCAGATAGTGAGATTGCAAAGTAGGCACTTCTATATCTTTCAGCCCTCATTTTCCCTCTATCTTATCTATCAGCATCCAGGGCTGTCCTAATTCTGAAGGCAGATCTACGCTAGGCAAAGGAGCATGGTGTGAGGTTTTTGAGTTAGCAGTGACCTAGATCTGACTTAGGAACAATGCTTTTACTGAGACCCTAAGGAAGCAGACCCTCACTCCACCATCCCAGATACTACTGCCACAGAGAGACCTGCAGAACTGCTTACTACTCTGCCACAGCAGCATGGACTTTAGTTACTGTGGATCAGTTGCTCCACCAAAACTGGCAGGGTGCCTGTTCTGACCCTTCATGAAGGTGAAGACACTCATTCCTGTAACACTGAAAGACTGCATATTGTGTAGTATTAGTGGGGAATAAGAGGCTGCACAGGAGCAGTTACTGCAGGGCTGCTCATGTCTGGCATCCTTGTAATGCCCAGGTAAATCAGGCAGGTAGGTCAAGGTTAGTAAAGATCACTTAACTCTAAGAGGTGGACCAGGTGACACTTGGCTTTCAGATCGGTACAGGAGTGTGGAGTGTCGCTTGGGTTTGAGTCCAATCAGACAGTATGTGAGTGTAACTGGAAACTGAATTACTGAACAACATAAAAAGAAGCCTAAAATGCACTGACCCCCCCTAAATGTTGAATTGCTGGCATTCAGAGGAGAAACGCCATCCAGTGACAACCAGCAGTAAAGCCTGCTCAGTTTATGTGTCCACATTAGGACTGTTACATAGTCTTTACGTCATACACTTTCAGGATCAAGCCGTGATTGCAATTGCACTCCAGGCTATGTGCATATTTATCATTACGTGCCCACTACTTACATAACTTACACCAGCACCACTGGGTTGAATTCACACTCATGGCGGTAACTCTCATTCAGCTGAATTTTTCCATGATAACATATAGACACACATCACATGTGCATCTAACTACCCCTAAGCTTGAAAAAATGGCTCCTGTTGGGGTAGGACGATGGCATGTAATGAACCAGCCACTTGATAGCCTTGTGATTAAACACGCAGCCGCATACCAAAGGTCATCTCAAGGAGTAGGAAGCAGGAAGAACATCAACTATTTCCAAGTCGGACACAGGAAGGGACACAGGAAGAGACACCGGGAAGTAAGCCAACTTTACTTCCGAATGACGTGGACAGTGTATTACCAGGAAGAGTATGGACCAATGAAGTGTTGCTAGTTGGACCAATGGGAGTGTTGCTAGCACGCATGACTGCCCTACGTAAGGGGGACATTAACCAACCAGCGAGCACGTTTTAGGCGCATGATCCAAATCTATATAAGGGATAAAAAGCAAATAAAGTGGTCTTTGCATGCTTCACGTTGAATTAGCAAGGTCCATTATTACCTACCCCGCAGGCTCCTCTCTCAGTTTTGTTTCTCAATCTCTGCTCATGAGATTAAAATTAAAGTGTGGGAGCAAATGGGGACACTGGTGCTTCTAATTGCTTGCTCTGTGTGACATACAGATAGTGCAAGGCACAGCTATTCCCAACCCATATTACAACTGAACTGCAAGAGGAAAACTGAGTACAAATTTTACAGAGCAAGCAGACCTGCTAGAGAAGCAGCTGCCTTTTTAATATCTATCCCAGTGTCGTGCAAAGGAGTCAAGATCTCACAGGCAGAGTTGTCTGGAAAGTTCCTCATTTGGCTATGTCTTTGTAAAACAGGGCTTATGTGAATTGCCACACATGTAGCATCCGTTTTTATTGTCCTATGTCATGGGGTGATCTTTGCTGAGCTGAAGATTCAGTGCCTACCAGCTTTGTCGTGCCTGATGGGTACTAAACCCTGCCCTCTGGGAAGGCTCTTGCTGTGCTAGAGGTACCTGACTGGGCTGATGCCAAAGGGAAAGTTTCTACTGTTTTCCTGTCTTTTCTTGAAAGTCCCTGCAAGTAGTAGATGTTGATCAGAGGAGTGGCCTCCAAGGAGAAACAGACTATTTCAGGAAGTGTGGCAGATGATGCAGTAAATGGTACTTTCCCTTAAGAGAGTACTTAACCACTCTATAGGCAGACTGGCGGGCCCTGCAGCTCAGTTAGCTATGCTATCTTTGGAAAAGAGGTGAGATGAACGTATTTGATGCTCCTGACCTTGAATATGCTCATGCTGTTATTGAGTTTGAAGTGTAAGCTGCGTGGCCAGAGTCAAATTTCAGTGTAAATGTATTCACAGTTGCTTTTCCAGTTGCATATGGTAATTCTGCTTACTTTTCTCTCTGTCCTAAGATGCTGAGGGTGCTGCAGTGCACAGCTAAGCAGATGGCTCGCTTTGTCCTGGAGACAGATCCATTTCTGAGCATGGGGATTCTTGTGTCTAAAGAAATCACAGAATCACAGAATCACAGAATCTAAGGGGATGGAAGGGACCTCGAAAGATCATCTAGTCCACCCCCCCTGCCAGAGCAGGGTCATCTAGAGTACATCACACAGGAACGCATCCAGGCGGGTTTTGAATATCTCCAGTGAAGGAGACTCCACAACCTCTCTGGGCAGCCTGTTCCAGTGCTCTGTCACTCTCACAGTGAAAAAGTTCTTCCTGATATTTACATGGAACCTCCTATGCTCCAGTTTGCAACCATTGCCCCTTGTCCTATCATTAGTCATTACTGACAAAAGCCTGGCTCCATCATCCTGACACTCACCCTTTACATATTTGTAAACATGGATGAGGTCACCCCTCAGCCTCCTTTTCTCCAAGCTAAAGAGACCCAGCTCCCTCAGCCTTTCCTCATAAGGGAGATGTTCCACTCCCTTAATCATCTTAGTGGCTCTGCGCTGGACTCTCTCAAGCAGTTCCATGTCTTTTTTGAATTGTGGGGCCCAGAACTGGACACAATACTCCAGATGTGGCCTCACCAAGGCAGAATAGAGGGGGAGGAGAACCTCTCTTGACCTACTAACCACCCCCTTTCTAATGCACCCCAGGATGCCATTTGCCTTCTTGGCCACAAGGGCACATTGCTGGCTCATGGTCATCCTCCTGTCCACCAGGACCCCCAGGTCCCTTTCTCCTACACTGCTCTCCAGCAGGTCAGCCCCCAGCCTGTACTGGTGCATGGTGTTGTTCTTCCCCAGATGCAAAACTCTGCACTTGCCCTTGTTGAATTTCATTAAGTTTCTCCCCGCCCAACTCTCCAGCCTAAATGATTGAGTCAAACCACTCGAGTGAAATCTGCAGTGGAAACAAGATCTTTAAGGTAATTTACGACATGTATAAGTGATCTGTTCACAAAAGAGCAGAAAAAAGGAAGAAAAGGTCTGCAAGGGGAATGCTTCTTGCTGCTTCCCCAGCATCTATCATCCTGCAGCATGTGGGGTTTTCCTGAGGACATGCAATCCCAGGTTTGCTAGAAACAAATTTGTGAGGTCTGGTGAGCGCAAAGCTCTGGCAGCATTGTCACAGGCTTACCATCTCTGTGTGATCCCAGTAACACCAGGCCTGCAGTTCACATGTAAGGTTCTCGGCTTTCTTCTTTTGTTGCAACAATGGTTCTGTTCCACATCCAGGCAGCTTTCCAGGCCAGACTTCATCTCCCAGGACACTGCAGTGATGGAAGGTGGCCAGTACAGTGTGGTATTGGTCTGTGTGTATACCGGGAGCTTAAGTGAACCCTAAGTGATGAAACATCATTGCTTCATTCTGCAAAGAGAAGAGAAATTCTAATGGACCTTGATCTATGAAAGCCTTTCAAACTCATTTAGAGGGGCCACGTGATATTGCAAATGTAGGGTCCTAAGTGTAGACACATAGAGATTAGCACTATCACTATTTAATTGAAGCTCACTGAGGATTTCTCTGCAGAAAATCTATTTCATGGTTCCTGCAACACACCGTTGCTGCACTGTTATACTCTTTGAAAAGGTATTTCTTTCCCCATAAGCTGTTGTGAACAGCTTATACCAACACGATTGCCCTGAGGAGAATCTGAAGAGCAGAAGCCCTTGTGGCCCTGCATGTCTGTGCACAGCTGTCACAAGAATTCTTCTTCATTTTGTGTGATAGTGAAATGTTCCTTGGCCTGGTGGCTTGGCTCCCAAATATCACTGACAGGCAATATATGAAGACTTTTGATGACACGTCCTTGGTGATGTCCTGCCTACATATACATGTATGTGCACTTATACACACAGAAATTAGAGTCCTTAACTAAATCAGCAGCAATGGGACTACAATCCAAAGACTTTGGTTCTTAAAATAAACAGTTGCCATCATAAAGTATAATGTTCAGCACTACTCTCGTGCAGCTCTATTTGGGCTATTTCTAAATTATAATTCTGAGTTGTCTGAGCCCTGACTCTTTTCTTCAGAAAAATCTGTGAACTGACATGTATTGATGATTTTCCAGATTGTATCAGAGGTGGATTGTGGTCAAGATTCCAAAGGCGTGGATCTCTACAAATGAAAAAGGAGATACTGTTCCCAAATGATTAACCAAACTTATTGAGATGGGTGCAGTGGGGAAAGGTGGTTAAGGAGAATACTCATTTCCTAAACAGGGACAGAAAATTGTATGGGCTTGATCTGGTCCAGCTCAAGTCAGTAACACACCCCTTCTTCTAAAGATGGACTTGCAAAATCCCTGTCGTATAAATTCAGAAGTCTGTGCATATACGAGTGAAGTACACGTGCTTATGGGCAGACTTTCTGAGAGTCTGTCTGCAAACCTGCCAAATCTACAATAGATAACAGACCTCGCAGCTCGCTAGGATTTTCTCATACTGAGGTTAGGTGCAGTGTGTGAGGAATTAATCTGAAATGAGGCTTTTCTTGCCCTCATTAATCTCATAATTTAAATTAACCAAATGTACACTGGCTGAACAGAATGAAAATGGACACTTTTCCTCTAAAATGAAAATAGCTGTATTAATACAGGTTTACAAAATTACTCATTGACCATGCCCCTGTTTGCTTCTCTGATTACATCTCCTGTCAACTACCCACTGACTTCAGTATCCAGATTTCATTTAATTATAGCTTAGTCCATTGGTTTTCAATTAAGGATGGTTTGGTCATGAACATCAGCCAAGAAAAATCTCTCACTGGGCTGTTGCCTTCCTTTATGGAGTTGCACAATTATTTGACTGTTCTCATCAAGTGCTAGGCTTAGAAATACCAGTGCAGAAAAATGCAGAGCAGTTAGAAGCTATGCTTGACATTATTAGCAAGATCTTTCATTCTGTATTGGGAGGCTTTGGGGATGGTGGGAATTGGGCCAGTTTGCTGGGAGTAATGGGTTGTGTTGCAATTGTCCTTGTGTTGTTTGCTTCATAACCCATTTAGTATTTGGTTTAGTTTATTGATTATTCTTTTTTCTTTGTGTTTAAGAGTTCTTCCTACAGTAACTCATATATATATATATATCTCTTACATTACTAAATGTGAACTGCTCCACGTAAGCCACACAATTTACTCAAAATATTCTTCGGTGATGCCCTCTGTAGACAGGTCCCCATGAGAACAGGAGACACTGCCATAAACCCATCAGCTGATAACACCAAATAGGTGAACACATGTTCATGAGCAGCACAGAGCTCTGGAAACTGCTGATTTCAGAGACTGACCCCTGCGGTGTGGCAGGGCAGTAACCTTTGGGTGTGTGATCTAGGACAGATGACAGGCGCTCAAGGTTCAAGTCTAAGCTCTTAACAATGCCTTTCTGTATCTCAGCTGAATTACCTTCCCACCTCTCTCCCATGAGTCTCTCCCATGTCTCCCAGCAGACCCGGTCCCTCTGACATGTCCTACAGCAGCACTTTCTGGGATGAGGCTTCTTGGCTGCACGTCTTACAGGCGGTTGGGGATTAGGCCCAATATCTGTATGTATGAAGCCACCTTATCAATGTGTGATGTATTTTAGCATTTTACTAGTGAATGAGAGAATGAAGAGATGACAGGCATGGACAAAGTACTTGGAAACTTGCTTCTAAATATTTGCCATATGCATTAAGAATGCTTTAAAATTCGAATAGATGCTGAAATGAGATATTTGAGCTGCATTAAGGATACAGGAATTTATATAATCACTTAGTGTCATGTTCACATTACAATTCAGATCATTGTATAACAGTCATCTATAGTTTGAAAGCAAACAGGTCACTTTTATATTGCAGCAAATATCTTATTAAAAAGTTGATTTGTGTAGACAGACTGGATAAGCAACAACATCTTTGTAGCTTAATAGATGATTTTTTTTCTTGTTGAGAGGTGATACTCTGACACACCCTTGCCCTCATAAATCCAGTGTTTAGCTGCTAAACTGACTGAGGTCTCAGGGTTACAGAAGTAAGAAAGACAGTGCCTAGAAAGGACTAGTTTCTGTATGTCATTGAGGCAAGCTGTCACATTGAAATTGGTATGGGAAATAGTATCTAAGGAGATTTACATGGGAGTTAGTATCTGGAAAACAAATGCCGTATATAGTCACTTTCACTTCATTAGCAGGGAAAGGTAGTCAGGCTTCAGAAACATAGCATTCACACATGGGAAAGTCAGTGTCTCCTGCCCTGAAGGGTCTGAAATCTTTGGGGTGAAAACCAAGAGTTTACAACATTTAACATATTCTCTATTTATTTTTCCTGTACACAGACTGAAAGAGAATTTAAAATATACTGATAAATCTGATAAACAATGACTATAAAACACAGGTAGACATTAATTTTAACAAATGAGACTCATACAGAGCATTTACATCCACTACTGTAATTGTTCAAAGAAAGAGGAGACTTTTGGTCTGCCAGAAAAGACGCTGTGGGTGAGAAAATAAAAAACCCATGAGCAGTACAAAAATTCAGGATACAGCTTCTGTATCCTTAATACTCCCCTGAAACACAGTTTGAAATGATCAGTTATTCTGTCCAGAATGGAGTCCAAGGATTCATCTTATAGGGTAGTATGTCAGAAGCCATAAAATGTTCCTCTCTGCTCACCTTTCCCTTTTCCTGAGTTGCATAGGTGGATAATATGGATGGAAAAGATACTCCAGTCAACCTGAAGCTTAAATCTGAAGGATAGTACTTTAGCCATAGTGGATTTACAAAGGCAAGGAAACTCATTTAGTTCAATCTTCCTTAAATCCGTATCTTGTAACTTGGAATCAAAAAGTCCATTTAACATGATTGAGAGATTTGGTAAAGCAGCAGAGAGTAAACAAGGGTTAATGATGTATTTTGGGGCTGGGTGAGCAAGAACACATAGCTTGGTAAATCTCACAATGTCCTTTTTCAGTACAGAGCCCAGGCTGATGATGTAAGGGCAGTTTCTGCTAGGCAGAAATGCAATTTCTTATAGATGTATTTTTCCCCCCTTTTTTTCTTAGAGATGCATTTTTTTTACAGATTCAATGTTCAATTGGTGAATGAAACACTTTGCTGCTGATTTGTCCCATACTGGGGAAGCCTGTCCTGGAGAAACAGCCCTATTGATGGCATTGCCCTGCCTTACCTTCTGTTCCCTCAGACAACAGTCTACACTTCATGGCAATGAATTATGCTATGAAGGTCAGTCATGTGGTGTATTGCTGATGGTAACCATTAATTTTGGGCAGATTTGTAGGACATATAGCTTGTCTGTATTCATCTCCTGATGTTCCTATTAACATTATTTATCACTGGATCATGATAGCTTCTGAGTCCCAGTGGAGCCCCACTGTGCTAAATACTAAGGAAACACATGCCTGGCTTTGCTGTTCTGGCTTCTTTCCAGTAGATCAGCTATATTTGTGTATCTCCTGCTTGCTATCCTGATTTTTTCCTGTTCATCAAAGGGAATATTTAAAACACTAGGGAGTGGGGAGTGGGGGGAATGATCAAATAAGATCTTTTGCTTGTTAACCTGTAAGTAAGTGTTCTTGCTCCACTTTCCATTGTGCTGACAGAAAAAACATGACTAGTTCTTTGCTGGATGTACAACTATCCCAGTATATTCTGTTAGTTGCCACCCACCTACTGACTTCAGTATGATGTGCAAAGCAGGGAGGTGATGTGGCGCTTTCGGTTATACAGATGGAGCTCTGGTATGAAAGCAGGTTTGTCACTCGTTTGGAGTACATGCTGAATTTCCATGATGTGAGCTTAATTAACTTAACCTACTCTTTCCTATTAAAGTCTGATGTAAAATACTCACAACTGGCCCACTCTTGGCTGATCTGGTCAAGAGAATATCCCCTGATGGAGGTTTGTCTTTTGTGCAAAAGATACTAGGAGGTGTCCTCTGGCCAAGCTGGACTTTGTTTCCAGCTTTGCACATTGTGAGGGCAGGGTCACAAGTACAGCCTCTTTAAGTTTCTGTGTAGTGTCATAGCAAGACTCACCTCAGTCTCTGATGATGGAGAGTGCAGCACTAGCATGATCGTCTGATATTGTTCTGATACCAAAGGGATTGACTTTGCTTCTTTGGGACCATACTGAAGCCAAAGATGAGATAATCTGTATTTGGGAAGGAAAATCCATCATTTTTTAATGCAGCCTGTGATAGGAATTTCACTACTCCTGCAGAAGGGATGGGTACTACTAAGAATGAGATGCCTCTGCAAATTGCAGTCCAGAACTATTTGAGCGGATTTATGCCCTGTTACTAGTTCCCAGAGCCCATGCTGAGCACTGATTCATTAGTAGTTTCCTACCCCACAGGGGACCTTGTAGCCTAGAGGCTATAGGGCAACAAGGTGAAGCCTATAGCGATGCTTTCTGCAACAGCTTCTGAATGAAAAGGAAGAGGAACCCATACCTTCCCAGTCACATTTGCCGTGAATGAGTAAATCCCCTCTCTGAAATGACCTTGTGCAGACCAAAGAGGCAAAAGCCCCATGTAGCTGTCAAGCTGAAAGGCCATAAACTCATGCCACCTCTACCAAACTGGAACTTTCCTCAGCCCAAAACAGTTTCCAATTACCTCACAAATAACCTTCAATAATGCAGTATTACCTGACAGAGAAGGAACACTATGCTATAGCTCATTTTTCACAGGCCCAGCAAATGGACTATGTTCCCCATCTTAGGTTAGCTCAGTCCTTAGCGTTAATTCTCTCTGTACGTGGGCTCAGGGCTGAGCAGCCCTGGCTATGCAGAGATAGCTAGCCTGGGCTCAACGCTTGGTGGCTTCTCTGCCTTCAACACTACTTCATTTGGAGGCACAGGTGAAGAGGGAACATAGCAGTCAGGATGGAAATAATGGTTTTTTATCAGTACCTGTTGTAGGGAGGACACGAGGTGTTAGGGTTACCAGGCAACCAACACTAGGAAAAAAATACCATGAAAGAAGAGCAAGGAAGAAGGGATCTGATCTAGGACCTGTCTGGCCAATTAGGCACCTGAGGCAGTGATGGAGTGAGCACATTAAGATTCCATGGTGGGTAAGGAAATCTGCTTTAGGTAGACTGAGGGTGCAGGAAAAAAAGGTAAATGACTAAATGGACAAAGCAGAGATGAAAATTCTTCACAGAAATTAAATAAAATCATTCATTTTAAGCATTATAAGGCCTGGGGCTGTTCAGGCAGAGTGATTTTTAGAGATTTCATTCATGTTCTGCCACTGACACTACTTGTTGGATTTTGCAGCTCTCTCCAGTCTTGAAACACTGAAATTAAGCATTTATTTTCACTTCCTGATCTGGTCAGCCTGTCCTTGTTTTGCATCCTCCCACTGGGTAGCACAGGGCTCACTGCCAAGCCAAAGCCCTGGTTTTTAATAGAAAATACAGTAAACCAGGAAAGCAAATCCTAATTTCATTTGTCAGACTAGAGAGACCCTTTATTTTATTAAAACCTTCTTTCAGATCAGCCAAGTGCCTGACTAAGGGCATAAAAATCAAGGACTTAGCAATTTGGCCACATTAGGATTTATAATGTATGGTAAAGTGATGGCATTCAAAACTTACTAAAAGGTATTCTACAAATTATGAGTCTGTAGTGTGCTCTGGAGATTGGGATTATTATATTATTAGGGATGTGCAATGCAGAAGATGCACAGTGAGGTGATTGCTTTGCTTTTCCTCCCTTCCCTCTCCTTGGCAAGCCTTACCAGTAAGTGGTCACTCTCTGCCTGTTCGCTGGCAGCGAGTGGGGCCCTGATCTGCCCTTTGGAAACTGGGTGGGAATAAAACACCAGTTGACTCCCAGTCCAGCAAACAAATGCAGACAAGTATAGCCATGTGGGATGGAGGCCATGGTCCAGGGTTACCTGACAGCTTGGTCTGCGTCTGACCCATGTGGCTGTCGGGACACAGGACAGATTCTGCTTCTCCCACCAGTCTCCTCTGGGTGATCCAACACCTGCAGATTGGACTTGTTTCATCCTTGTTTGTTGTGGGGTTTTGCATTGATAATGCCAATGCAGCAGCAGAGATGCTAAGATCAGACATGTCTGCGGAAACACGAAAGCCAGCATCGGGAGCTTCAGTGTGGTTTCAATGCGTGACCACACACAAGATGACATAGATGGTGCTTCTCTGCTTGAGAGCTCACTTCCCCTCCTGCCTGCAGCTGTTAGCAGCCATGTGGCATCCTGACATTTCATCTTTATTAACTTCTTGACAGATAGCCTTTCTGGGTTTATTGGGAGATTAATTGTTTTCAGGAAGCTTTTAGACTGTTGGCAAGGTTTTATTTTCTTTTCCCCCATCCCTTTGAACAGGTGACTCTAACAAAGTGCTATGAGATGTATTAAAATGCTCTGAGGATGCCAGGAGCATCACTCTTCTCTCCATTCCCCAGTTCTCTTCTCTTTGCAGCCCAGAGCTGAGAGCAATGAGGGGGGACCCAGTTTTGAAGAGGGCACCAGCTGCAGCCATCATTGCAGCCACTTTGTTTAGATCTTCCCTGTGGCATTTTTCCAGGGGAAAAAAAAAGCACACGAGCCTGGCTATTTTTTTCCTATAGTCAATGCGTGTGATTAGCGGTATTTATAAAAACTGTGCAGAAAACAGCATCTCAGGAAAGGGAAAAGTACAGGCAGATGCACTGAACGAAAGGAGAAATTAACAGACTTTGAAGTCAGCAAAAGTGCCTGATTGAGGATTTAAAAACCAGGATTTTGCAATTTGGCCGTGCTATGGTTTTCCAAAGCACGATTCAACAACAGCTTTTGAGACCTACTGAAGCTATTCTGTAGATGATTGCATGTGTAGTGCCATCTGAAGATACTGGTGATGTTGTCTTTGTTTCCAGGGTGGAAAGAAGGAAACTTCACCAGCAAAAATGTTTAAACAAAATAGAGGGGATGAACTCATAGTAGCCCACTCAAACCTTCCCTTTTCCCTCTTTAAAATTTTTTTACTTCAGCATTTTTCTTGCATTGCTCATGATTTTCTGTCACTAGTTTGCTCATTTTTGGATGTCTTTCCCCCAAACCAGAAGATAAGCATTTAAAAGAACATTTCCCCATTCCCATTTACTATAAAACCAGCAGCAAATTGCTCATTTCCTAAGTAATTCAAGCCCAGCAATTTTGCATTAGCATACAATTTTAAATCTCCCTTGCAATTCACTGCAGAACTAGATTTGCCCAGTGCACTGAACGGGACTTGGAGCTTGTTACTGTTTATCTGCAATTTCAAATGCAGGTTGGCAGAATCCAAAGTGCTGTGATGACCTTGTTCAGCAGCCTCTAATATATTTTCCAAACAGCACAGAGGATAATAAGGATACGTAGACAACACTTTCTACCTGATGAGCACAGAGATAGTTTTCGTTCCATTTGTAGAGGTAGTCCTCTCAATTTAGTTGTGTTTATTCAAGACTATAAAGGGAGTCCTTGCTGGTGTCTCTGCTGCACCCATAACATGATTGGAGTGCTGAGCGCTGCTGATCCTGAATCTGCTGGAGATAACAAACATTGTAAATTAGGGACGGGCTCTTTCGGTACATGCATGGGTAGTGCCTAGGAGGGGGACATAGTAGGATGAGATTCCTCATTAGGTCTGATCATAGAAATACTTAAAAACAATTCTACTGGGGAGAGGGTGACACTAGATGACATCCAAACACTGGGGCATGAAAAGGTGCCAGTTTTTAAGCAGTTATTTTAGGCAAGTATTTTTAAAACACACAAATTGAATGAATATGACTTAATAGTCATTGCTTAAGGTGTTATTCTTTGACATTAAAAGCAGTGTGCCTAAATTCCTCATTTTACCTGATAGCTGTCATTAGCTCTCCATCTGTAATCCACACCTCCTGCTAACAAGGACAGAACTGCATTACTCGTTAGGACTCTCCCTTCAGAGGAAGCCAAGTGAAAAAGCCCTGGACTTTTATGCTGCAGTGGAAGGTGAAAATGTTGCCATATGAACAATTCTTTCCAGCAGTGCTTCGGCTAGTCTTACCATGTAATTGAAGATATATTGTAAGCTATCAAACTGCATTATTTCCCATCCAGGAGCCTTTGCTTTTCAGCCCCTCACTCACCTGAAGATTTACTTGCTGAGAAGAGGTGTAAAGTCAGCGGGAAAGATGGACAACATGAATAATTAGAAGGGAGGTTGGGTTTCCATTGGCTACTGAAAGTTTGCACAAAAATAGAATGAGTCAAGATGTCAGAGATGCTCCCAGAAGGGTGGCTGTTAGGTCTGTTAGCATTTCTGTTCTCCGGGACGATTGTTCATGACAGGGATATTTAAATATTTGGTTTAGAATGACAACCTATCATAATTCTATTCGTAAACACTCTGCTGTGGATAATGCTAGGAAGGTGTATTTGGCAAAGGTAGAAACTGCTAACAAGTAGCAGTTAACTAATGAATGGGGAGCTGCAGAGTGTGCACCTGTCAATTACCCAGTGGAAAAGTATGTTATACAGAATATTATCTCAGTAGCAAAGACAAGCATTCAGAAATGAGACAATTGAAAAATTAAGGTTAGCTTTGATTTTTAATGTAGTTGTGCCATTAAAGACTATCAAGTGCCAAGTTTTCATGGCTTCCTTCTGTATTCAGTGTTAAGGATGGATGGTGCTCATCTGTTCTGTACTTTGCTTTCTTCCAGCATTCAATCTTGTTTACTTCATTTTTGTACATTAAGCAAATCTTGTTTTGAAGCAGGGATTATTAATTTCCCCACGAAACTAACTAATATAATCATTATGTTTTTGCAGGCATTATTTAAATTTGTTTTCACAAATTAAAGTTATAATGCCCCTTCTAGAGATGCAGTTTTGAGGCACAGAGATTACAAATATCTTATTTTGGGTGCTTTGTCTGAGAGGGATTTCAGAGCACTCGACTTCTCAGAGTGCAGAGAATTGTGAAACACGCAAAGCACAACCGCCGTAACCTCATTTGCACCGAAGGCTCAGCACATTTATACATCAGACCCCTGGTATCAGTCCCCAGCAAATGAGGGACTGAAATTACTGGACAACTGTGAAAACTTCATTAATATGATGCACCCCTAGAAAGAATAGAGTCCATTTCTCCAAAGCAGCATTCTTCTGCCTTAACTATTTGATCTTGTCACTTTCTGTAACCTTCACTTGATACCTTGACATCTTTCAACATCTGAAACACATAAAGCAAGTGTTCTGCAGGCAGTTCTCCTTCAGAGGAAACAAGCCTAATATATCTGTGAGTGGTATAGCAACTCCAGCATATTGAACAAGACAGGAATCCTGGGGGAAAGAAAGAGTATGTGGTTACGCAATTAAAGTCTGGCTCCTAACGCATCAGTACAAGAGGAGAGAATGAACATATAAGCAGTGTCTGCTTTGTCCTATGATTGCTGCTGTACACTAATAATAATAATAACAATATCAATGATATCCTTTTTCTCTACTTTATACACACTGCACATGTGAAATGCCACCACCAGTTACCACTCGACGTGCCATCAGTGCGGTGATGGGCTCCAGGCTCACTTCCCTCCCTGCTGCTCCCAGAGAGGGAACGGCTGATCTCGGCAGCGCTCGGCGAAGGCTCGGGTAGGACTGGAGCGTGGAGCCATGCTGGTGGGACGTGGGGGGTTTGGGCACTCTGCGCACCAGATTGGTAGGCTGTGGTTGGCAGCCTAGATAAAGGGGTTGTTCATCTCCCCCGTATGGATATTCTTCCACCCACTGAGCGTCGTGTTTCACCCTGCCACTGCTGCCACTTAAGGTCAAAATGCCAAGGGCCAAGCCCAGGCAGGAACCGTGCAGTGCTCTGGGGGGGTGATCTCAGGCACCCCGTATCCTTCCCACACGCAATCCGGACCAGGGCTACCCTGGCCTGTGGTTGTAAAAAGCCTGTACCCTTGTTTCTGCACAAACAGCTCGGAATTAGCGTTAAAAGTCTGGTGGGGAGTGTCCCTGTCCATGGCAGGGGGGCTGGAGCCAGGTGATCTTTGAGGTCCCTCCCAACCTAAAGCGTTCTGTGATTCTGTGGTGAGGCAAGCCAGGTGTTAGAAAAGCCAGAAAGAAAGCTGAGATAATGGACAACAAGGTTTGAGTGGGAATTCGGGGGTATGAATGGAAAGAGAGAATGTTTTAAAGGCATGCTTTGAACACGATGTTGTGTTTCCAGAAGGAACAGGGAAGCAGTAACACCATTGTTTCTTTCTCATACACAGTATGAAGAGAAGTATTCCCTTCTCAGTGAGAACAATAGGCGTGTTGGTTTCATGGTTGGTTTTGTTCTTCCTCTCCTTTTTTCCGAGAATAGTTTAAGAGAACAATCTTGCCAGTTATAAAGGCAATTATGAATATTTGCACTAAGCAGCTATGGATAATTGAGCCTTAGAGCCCAACTTTATATTCTGTTTTATGATACATTTGTCAGTCTATGTGCAGCATTATAGCTGTACGGATATAAAGCTTGCCTGACATTGCTCTTGAGAAATGTAGTTATGGTTAATCATACAAGCAAGGAAAGGTTGTATTTGAAATGTAATATGAGAATTTATTATGGCAAGAATGCAAGCACTTAAGCTTCTGGTTTTGTTGGGAAGCAAAGCTTGTCTTTTGGTTTTGAAAGAAGTTTAGGATAATCAGCACTACCACAACTTAAATGCTTAATAATGGATCTTAGTGCTGTGTTTCTGNTCCCCGCTGCCTGGAGGCTCGCTCCGAGCAGCGCCCGAGCGAGGGGGGGTGAGCGGAGGTGCAGGGAGCTGCTCCCGAGCTGGCGCTCCGCAGGGGCGGGGGGGGGGCGGAGCTCGGCTGTCGTTAGAAGCTCCGAGCAGCAGAGTTGGGGAGCGCTGCCACCGCATCTGCAGTGGGAAGGGCGGGGGGAAAGCGAGGAGGTGCGCTCGGGGCCGCCTGGGAAGGAGCCTCCCTCCTGGGGTGGCGGTGAGGGAGGGAACGGCTGGAAGGAGAAGGGCAGAGGAAGGTGGGGAACACCGGCGTGTGGGGAGCTTGCATGAGCCCAAAGCGGCGAGGGAGGCCGGTGATCTTAGCGGTGCCTCGGGTGGAGGGGATCGCAGCAGCCGTCCAGTGCCTGGGGGGCTACAGGAAAGCTGGGCAGGGACTTCTTACAAGGGCATGGAGCGACAGAACCAGGGGGAACGGTTTCAAACTGCGAGAGGGTAGATTTAGATTAGATATTGGGAATAAATTCTTTCCTGTGAGGGTGGTGAGACACTGGCACAGGTTGCCCAGAGGAGCTGTGGCTGCCCCCTCCCTGGCAGTGTTGAAGACCAGGTTGGATGGGGCTTGGAGCAACCTGGTCTGGTGGGAGGTGTCCCTGTCCATGGCAGGGGGGCTGGAGCCAGATGATCTTTGAGGTCCCTCCCAACCTAAAGCGTTCAGTGATTCTGTGGTGAGGCAAGCCAGGTGTTAGAAAAGCCAGAAAGAAAGCTGAGATAATGGACAACACGGTTTGAGTGGGAATTCGGGGGTGTGAATGGAAAGAGAATGTTTTAAAGGCATGCTTTGAACACGATGTTGTGTTTCCAGAAGGAACAGGGAAGCAGTAACACCATTGTTTCTTTCTCATACACAAAATGAACAGAAGTATTCCCTTCTCAGTGAGAACAATAGGCGTGTTGGTTTCATGGTTGGTTTTGTTCTTCCTCTCCTTTTTTCCGAGAATAGTTTAAGAGAACAATCTTGCCAGTTATAAAGGCAATTATGAATATTTGCACTAAGCAGCTATGGATAATTGAGCCTTAGAGCCCAACTTTATATTCTGTTTTATGATACATTTGTCAGTCTATGTGCAGCATTATAGCTGTACGGATATAAAGCTTGCCTGACATTGCTCTTGAGAAATGTAGTTATGGTTAATCATACAAGCAAGGAAAGGTTGTATTTGAAATGTAATATGAGAATTTATTATGGCAAGAATGCAAGCACTTAAGCTTCTGGTTTTGTTGGGAAGCAAAGCTTGTCTTTTGGTTTTGAAAGAAGTTTAGGATAATCAGCACTACCACAACTTAAATGCTTAATAATGGATCTTAGTGCTGTGTTTCTGAGATTTACTTTTTCATACTGAGGAGAGAAAATAGTGCATGTAAAATAACATCAGTGCCTCTACTTTGCTCCCACCCCACCTGCCTTTTATGAAAGAGTGAGACTGGCGATTCTGAGATGAACAAGGCAAAATGATTTGTGCATGGCTATTTATGCTGCACTTTCCCTGCTCTGCTGGGCTGCTAGTGTTACTAATTAATTGTTCCTCAGAGAAGCTGCCAATAGCATATAAGCTGACATTTTTGGAACTGATTCAGTCATCCAGAGTTGTCACAGAAGTAAAATGTTCTCAGTGGAATGATGAGTGGGAGTTGTGGGTATGTATTTAATGTGTGAACGTAAGGGAATGGTTCTTGTGAGACGGGAATTTCTGTTCTTCATTCAGTCTTCAATGACTTCGCCTCACTTGTGGTTTTTAATTCTAAACAGTGCATGTCTTTGTTTCTTGCTTTCTTGTGGTTTGAAAATTCTGTTTGCTACTCCTGCAGTTCAAAGTGGGTGAATTTTGGGGTGCTTTTCACAGTGCCTCATGGATCTTCAGTGTCAGTAGATTTGACTGTGGAACCAAATGTTGACACTGGTTTATGTGGTCTGCTTGAGGAACATCATTTTGCAGCAGTGTGATAATAAAATCCAGGGATTTTAATTTAAATATCCCCAAATCTGTAGAAACTTAATTGGCATATAGTGATTTTCAGGTTATAGACAATGTGTGGTTTAAAAAGCTTGCTTTTTAATATAGTTGTTAATACTCTACAGTTAGATTTCTCTAATACACACTGAGTTATAGGATAAATAGTTTGCTGAAGGCAATTTGGCAGATTAATTGTAGAGTCAGGAATAGAATCTCTTGTTCAAGACTACTGGGAGACATCTGTACAAAGATAGCATCTTTGTGTCTGCTATTTTGGGCTTTTTTGGTTATTATAGATTTCACCCACATTAAAAATAATCATCTTTGATATGTAACAGCTGCTGTGTTATCATAGAAGTATGTATTTTAATAACATAACATCTTAGAAATGTTGCCAGTGCCACTATTTTGTTTCACTCAGTAGTTTACTTACTGGCTTTAGCAAAAGAAAACTCTTGGTTTAGTTGATAGATCTCTGCAGTATTTTACCTATTTTTCAGCATCATAGTTTACAACTTGGGAGCTGATTTTGTAGGAAATAAACTGCTTCAGATGTGACCAGACTCAGATTTAGTGTGGGGTATATCACTCCTCCCCACCCCCCAACTGATTCGAGGTTAATTCAATAAATTCAACTTACCAGAGACCTAGCTTCCAAAAGGACCCGTGCTCTGGATTGTCCTTCTACTTCACTAATGCTGTGGTTCATAAAATAAACTGTATGTAAATACTACTGAATAGACGTAGTATGGTAATATTATATACAGTATCAAAGCTAATTAGCCTCACCTACACAGCACGCACGTAAGCACACAGACCCTGCTCGCATTCTTGAGACATGAAGGTATACCAGCAGCTCATGGTCAAGGGAAGAACAGTGCAATTGTGTACCTGCAACAGAAGTGCAGGAAGTCAAAAGACAGAAATTACTACTTGAACTCTGTGTAACACATTTTTAATTAGAACTGGTTTGTGAGAGGCTGTGTTCCACCTTCTTCCCCTGCTGTAATCATGAACTGGTGGCAATTTTACTCTTGGGGGTACATAGAGTGTTTATGGCTGTTTTGGTACTCAGTGTAGATTTCTCTTCCCAGATAATCTCTTGGGAATTTCCTGGGTTGACAGCTCCTGGATTCCAATATTAAACAATGGGAGCGTGTTGGACTACTTCTCAGAGCGAAGTAACCCCTTCTATGACCGAACATGTAACAATGAAGTCGTCAAAATGCAGCGGATGACCTTGGACCACTTGAAGTAAGTTGTAATTTGGAACCGCTTCCTGTCCTTTGTCCCTCCATCCAGAGTTTCTGATGGTTGAATGGAAGCATGTTGGAAAAACCTCCTTCTGTTCTGTGCTTTTTAGTCCCACAGCTTGCCAAGGAGCCCAGCTTGTTTTGTATTTGGATGCCTTCTATTTCCTCTTGTGCCATTTCAGGGATGTGTTAAGCTTGAAGGATTCTGTGTGTGTTCTGAGATTCTGGTAAATCACCTCTTAGATGTTTCTCTGAATTAGAAAAGCTGTCTTCTCTCATCCTCCCAGCTGAACAGAACCTGAGTAATGATAATGTAGTTGAACGTTTTTAAACTGGTGAATAGGGTTTGTGTTAGGGGATACTTCGAGTTCATAAATAGTTTGTGTTTCCATATCCCGCTGGCTATGTGCCATAATTAGTACATGATTCCTCCAAAGAGCTGGCTTTTTAGTATGGATAATAAAAATACTGAGTGTTGTAAATAAATGGATCACAGATGGTTGTGTAATGAGATTGCAGCATGCGCAAGTTAACTTTCTTTGCAGTTCCCCATCTGCTACACTGAGCACAAGTGAGATGTTTGAGAACTATTTAAAGACTCTGCAGTATGGTAAGGAGTGTGCAAGCTGAGCTAAAAGTTCATTGGTAAAGTCACTTGTGCTCAGATGTGTTTGAATTGAGGTTTTCACATCAGACACACAGATGGTCACATCATACGCTGGTCCTTTGTTTAAATGACATCTCTATGATGGTAGATTGTTATCCTTCTTGCTATTTGTTTGTTTGCTAGCATGTTCTACTTAGTTGTAGTGTCAGGTTGTTGTAACTGCCGTTGTGTGTGCAGCTAGGTTTTGATAGCTAGCTCAGGAAATCCTGTGCCTTAATTTACTGTATGTTATATATAGAAGAGCTTCCACGGCATCAGAACTTCATCCCTTTACTGCCAGGCCCTTTGGTAGCTCTTCACATCCTACAGATTTTAGTTTTGAGGAAAATACTTATTCTGGCTGCTTCTTTTTCAGCCAGATGGTTGGAGTGGAATACATCCTTCTTCACGCTCAAGAGCCCATTCTCTTCATTATCCGAAAGCAGCAAAGGCAATCTCCAACACAAGGTAAAGTCACTCGGGTCTTGTTGCTGTTGAGAAGGCGGATCAGTTAGTCACTTTTAGCTGTTTCTGATCTGTGGTTAAGCACTTCTAGATCCCCTTTTCTGTCTTTCCCTTAAATCTAAATAAAAGGGTATGAGGTTTTGTGGTGGGGTGGAGATACTTGGTGTAGCAGGGTGACCTCTAGTGTGCTAATAGCAGGGATTGCCATCTTGTGGTGAAACGTGAAGAGTGCAATGAGAAAGTGCTGTCCGATGGTATATTTTGCCATCGGAAATTAATTGATAATAGCATTCATGCTGTGTCATGTTTATCTGTTAGGCTATGCAGGAGTTTTAATTTTAATTATTTGAATATAAAGCTAACGGTATCCTTGATTTAGGCTGATGAGCTTAGTTTAATTTGAGCTAATCACCTGAAGTGGCTAGTATGTCACTTATTTTTTTTGGAGAACTATGATTTCTGTTAGTTAGGGTGAGGGATCCTTCATGCTTCTGTTTGTGTCATGTCACTCTTACTTTGCACCATTTCCACCTTCAGCTGTGGATTGCTTATATAGCTGAGTAGGATCTGGTCAGCAGAAGATGCCAACCCATGTGAAAAATGACCATGAGATACCACAAATGCTTGTTGTTTTGCTTATTCCTCTGAGAACTGAGTATTTTGGAACTGTGAGGGGATCTTGTGACAACAGCACCCCTTCCTCCTTATAGTGGTACTGATGACCTTTCCAAGTTTTAAATGAAATACCTTAGCTTTTTTTCCATTTGCATGCAAATGGCTTCATTATTCCTTTTTTACCTTAATCTTTGTGTGTGTGATTAATGTAAAAAGTAGCCACATTTCAATAGTTATTGACTGTGTTCTGCCTTTACTGTGTGTATATGTAAGGTAATTTAGGTTATTTCAGAGTGAGCTTTATAGAAAAGAAAGGCAGGGTTAATGGTGTTTTTCTTAACTTTTTTTGGTGACTTAGACTCTGCATATGCATTTTGGTCTTGTACAGGACTTTGCCTTGTCTAGCAATGCTTCTTACTTGCTTATATCAGTTAATGGCCTCTTTGTATTGCAGTTCCATACTGAAAAAGAACGTATATGGTTCCTTCTTTAGTAGACTTCTCAAGCTGTTTCTTTACTAAAGGTTTTGATTTTAGCTTTCAAAAGATGAGTATGGAAATATCACGCAGCCCTTAATTTTCTGTTTTGACACTCTTTAGATCAAGAGTAGAGTTGGGGCTTCCACAGTATGTATGTTCAGACTTGCTGTAATGCAAATGTGTGTTTGGTGGAACTTGACTGGGACTTGTTTGGTAATGTTTTTTCTGTTGTGGCTATACAGTTTATGCTAGGTACCTTGATTGAGTTTCATAGTTCCCTAGCTTGGATGTTACCCATCTGTTTCATTTTATCAGGCTACACATATTAGTGTATTTGAGATGTGAGAATGGGGATGAAAAACTAAAATTTAATGAGTTCACAGCTAGTGTTGTTGTATGAGTACTAGCTGAGTACTCAGAAAGAACCGGTGCAGGCCTGCCTTATGACTTATGTGTGCTTTTTAAAAAAGTATATTAATATTTTAAACTCTTTAAGCCAAGTTTTTGCCTGTTTGCAGTGATTTTGGAAAAATCTCTAGATCCAATGATTAGGGAGAGCTACCTGTCTAGGAAAGTAGGCTGGTCTGGTGGAGATCTGTGAGACAGTAAAGCTGCTGTTCTGTGTCTTGCTCCACTTCTAAGGAAATGCTGAGAATCTTCTTTCTTTTGAGGAAAAGTGGGTACTGGCTGTAATACGCATCTAGCTGTCTCGGTCTGTTAATTTAGGCAGGTATCCAGGCTTCCTGAAATGCGAGTACTGGATGAATCGGGTCCTGTCAGTAAAAAGGTTCAGACAGAATGTGTTAATACAGATGGAGGAGCTGGAACAACGTGTGCGCAGGTAAGATCATTAGGAATATGAAGCTGATGGCATTGCTATAGTTTCTCAATTGAAGAATGTTTGGCAGAATATTGTGAAGGTAATTGTGATATTAGAGCTGCAGTGCAGAAGTATAAGAATTCTTGATGGGTCAGTAGAGGTTCCAGATCTGATTTAGCAAATGCCTTTGGAAGGTTGTCTCTTTTTGGCAAAATGTTATCAATTTAGAAAGGCGTGCTCTGTGTGCACTTAGTTGCTATTGGCTTTGGGAGATAGCTGAGAGGATTGAACAAGCTGAAGGCAGGCGAGGCCAGAAGAATGAGATCCCATGTTGTTGTGGATTTCTACTGGTAGCAAAGGCAAGCGGAACTACTTCCAGTGACTCTTCTTGTATAGTACTGAAAAACCCATCTCTTGTAATGTCAATTATTTGTTTGCAGGAGGGCAGGTCTTAAAGCTGATACTTTTCTATCTGTAAAGCAGACCTTGTTTCCCCCCCCCCCCCCCCACCTGCCGCGGGGGGCNNNCTCGGGTTCAAATAAAGCAGCTTGAAGGAAAAAAAAAAGAAAATTTGGTGATGACATGAGTGTTGGAACTTCTGCTGTTACTACTGAAATTCAGCAACAAATAAACAAATACACAGTCTTTCTCTGGATCTTTAAACTGATTCTGTTTTTTTATTATTTTTATTTTATTCCCCACAGTTATTCCATTGGCTGACTACTATATTATTGCTGGAGTGATTTATCAGGCACCTGACTTGGGATCGGTCATTAACTCCAGAGTTGTAAGTGTTCTTCGTATTTGTTGTATACCAGTTTATGTGTGCTTCTACTTTGTTTCTCAGACTGTTTCAATTCTTCCTTCACTGTTTTGAGGAAAGATCTTGCATAGTGTACAGTAACTTAAAACAAACCCCGCTGATTAATATAGTGTGCATTCCTCATGGCAATGAAAGATCCTGGGAGAGCGTGTTATGGTCCAAAAAGTAGGATACATTTGTCTAAGGATGAAGGATCACAATAACTGAAGCTGTACAATTGGCAGAAAAACATGAGGTTTGAATAATTAAAAGAAAAATTAAATTACATTTACATATGAAATAGTAATTAAATAGATATTCAGTGAAGCTTGCTTTGGAATGTTGAAGTAACATAATATTTCTCTTTAAATGAGGCTTACATTTTTAAGTTAATGTGGCATTTCTCTTTAAAATGGATACTTGGGTTTGTTTTGATTTCTTCTGTTCTAAGTAAACTACTACTTTCGCAAGTTTTTCTCTGTCAGTTTAGAAAAGCACTTTAGAAAAGGTCTTGTAAGAGCCTGTTAAAGAAATTACATTCTTGATTCAAAACTATATGTTCCAACTTCCCTTCCCAGAACAAAAATGAATATAGAATACTAATTTTAAAATCCCTGCTTTCAAAAATGTATATTGTATTTTCTCCTTAAATTCTGAACACTCCCTTATGTTCTTGTTCTGAAAGCTCACTGCAGTGCATGGAATTCAGTCTGCTTTTGAAGAAGCTATGTCCTACTGTCGGTATCACCCATCCAAGGGCTACTGGTGGCATTTCAAAGATCAAGAAGAACGAGGTATGATTCCTAGTGGCTCCTGCGTGCTCTGGAAGAGGGATGGTAATGTAGGAGAAAGCTTGAGTCAATGCGTAGTGATGATGGAGAGATGAGGTTAAATGTCTCTGTCTGGAGGGTAAGTTAGTGCTCCCTGTCAGGCGAAAGGAATCTTGCTCTTCTGTGCTAGTGGGGATGAACATTGAGGCATGGGTGGGAAATGAAAATGGCGAGCCATGTGTCAACAAAGTGGGTAACTCTTCAACCCACTGGAGACCAAAGTAGATTTTCAGAAGCCAAACCAGTCTTTTGGGAGGTAAGAATTGTCCTTAGTCTGTCTTCCACAAAAAAAACAACCCTGATGTCAAAGGGAAAACGTAGGTGAAATTTAGAGGAGAGGCAAATACCAACTTGTCATACAACAAAGAAGTGCTAAGAGAACAGAACTTTTAATACAATTTTCTCTTACATTTCTGTGACTTGCAGAGAAAGCTAAACCAAAAGCCAAGAAGAAAGAAGAACCAAGTTCTATTTTCCAAAGGCAACGGGTAGATGCTTTGCTTTTAGACCTAAGACAGAAGTTTCCACCCAGATTTGTTCAGGTATGACACTTAAAAGCCGCAGTGTTACTGTAACTTACTTGGAACTTAAGGCAGTCATAAGTACTTGAACAGCTGAAACTGAATGGAAGTTTTGTGTGCTTTCTGCAGTGGTAACGTGGATTAGATAATAAGTTTGAAATGGAAGGCTCTGATTGGAGTATAGGATTCCCCTTTGTACTTGCAGGAGTCATTAAGACCTTGGCAAAACTGTGAGGGCAAATTTTACTATACAAATTCCTTATCTAATCACAGAGGATCCGTTCTTGTCAGCTATCAGATTTTGCTCCTGCTTCCAGTTTCCTGCTTTGAGCTCAATCAAGCCATCACAGCTATATTTTTTTCAGTTACTCCATTGTTCTGGAGACTCATTAATTAGCATGAAAATTCTTGGCATTCTGTGAAGTTGTGATTACCTCTGATTGTCCCTAGTAGCCATTTGTTCCACCAGGTCTTCTGCTTGGGAGCAAAGGAAATCATGTTTACAGCATCTCACAAAGCTGTTTACTCCTCAGATATGGGAAGGACTGAGTAACTGCATATTTTACACTTTAGTGCTTTTCAGTTGTCAGAGGAAGAACTGGATGTTATAAGATATTAATTGGATTTTGTTTAAAGAGTATCAGTGATCCCTTCTACCCTTAACTCTTATGTGTAAGGGTGCATTGCTTGGTTTATATTTCTAAGTGGATAGTAGGAAGGGTTAAGAATTACAACTTTGGTTCCACTGATGTGTTTTTCTTTGTTTTGTTTTTTTTCTTCCACCCCCACAGCAAAAGCCTGGAGAAAAGCCTATCCCAGGTAAAACTTTAATACTCTCACAAGACTTAAAAAATAGACTCTATATAGCAGTGTGTTCCAGTTGCCATGTAAGCTCCTTGCTGCTGCTGAGGTGGTTAGGAATTCTGACATTGCCTAATTGGGCAAAGTCCTAGGTAAGAGCAAAGTACTAGGTAAGAATTCTCACCAACAGCCAGAGTGAAATTGAAATAACGTATATTCTACTCCTGCCTTTTCTGTCTGTAAAGCTGTGTTGCCTGGAGGTCCAAATGCAGGAAATGGTCTTTGAAGGTAGGAGGAGGCTGAAAGGGTGAATGAGTGAACAGTTTGCTCAGTCCAACAGCCTAGTGATTTTGCATGGTGCTACAAACTAAAGAAAGCATGTGAAGGCTTTGAGTTGATCTTAAGCAGCCTCGGAACAGGAAAAGTGTGAACTGTCGTCTCCTCAATCTGTTCCACTTTTTTACCTGTATAGATATGAATTTAGTCCTTGGTTATTATTATACCATTGAAATTAATTTTGGCCCTTTGACATCAGCAGTATTTTCTAAGTACTCTGAACAGTATCTTATGAATTAAAATTGGAGTTTTAACTTTCTTTTGCTGTTACTACTTAAGTGGATCAAATAAAGAAGGAACCAGAACCAGCCCCTGAAGCTGTCAAGTCAGAGGAAAAAGAGACTGTAAAGAATGTTCAGCAGAGTGCTGGCGCTAAAGGACCACCTGAAAAACGGATGAGACTCCAGTGAAGGGAGAAGCTGTTACACATCTGGATTAGTCAGTACCTGGAAAATGGGAAATTCTTGCTCCTCTTTCTTTGCATTTAAGCTCTTCAACTGAGACTGATGATTCAAGGACTGGAGTCCCTGGAACAGCTTTTTCTGTAGAAACCTGTCACACAAATGTTAATGTCAGGATGTGAGCTGCCTCAAAGAAGGTGTTTTCAGTCTCCATCATCTTTTGAATGTTGGCTTCTGGGAATGGCTTTTATAAGGACATATTTTGCAGCCTCTTGAAGTCTTTACAAACTCTTGCATCCCTTGTGTCTTGGTTTCCTATTTACATAGAAAAACTTTGATATAAAACCACCCCTGAATTCCTGGTAAATAAAATTTATAGCTGTCGGAATGGTTTTCTTAAATGCTTACTTTGTTAGTAGCAAATATGCAGTATGTGTTGGCAGCATTTTTTTCTTGAATATCAGAATATATAGTGTGCTATTTTGTGGAAGAAAAGTTCAGCTGAAGGATTTAGGCTGCCTGCTGTAAATTGCTGTGCCTTTAGTATGCTTGGGATACAATAAAAGATTTGATAACGGGAGGCTCAAATCTATGTAATTAGATGCCAAACTTCTCTCAGTGTCTAAATGTTCTTGGGCACTCATTTTACTTGATGACTAAGCTGGTCTTTTATTATAAAAGCTAGTGTTCTGTGAGAGATTTATGATGACATAAAACAGGCTAAAATGTCTTGCTGTTGCACACTAGGTGAAGCTGTTTATATTTCTCCTTTTTTTCACTGTAACTCAACTATATCAATTACATCTCTTCATCTGTGCTTCTAGCACTTTCTTGCTGCATTTAATCACCTTGATTAGTCATCTACTTTCTAGACCTGAGGAGGTAGGGCAGTGGAAGAGAAACATCACCGACAGCTATACACTTTGCTATTTAAGTGTGTTGCTTACACAAACCATCTTTTTTTTTTCAGAAAAATTAGAAGTCATCCATTGCAAAGAAATGACTTGGGTTTTTTTTTTCATTGAACTAATGGAGCAATCCTTGAAATAGCTTGCTTTCTTTCCTCAACTGTTACCTGCTTTCTTGTAAAACATAGTAAGCAAGATAAAAAAATCTGTACATGGAAAACAAAATGTAGATAGGAAAGAAGAGTAAGTATGCTTAGATAGCTGTGTCAAAATTTATTTTGAGGTTATATGATACTCTTACTCTGTTTCAATAACTGATGAACAACTCTCTCTGGGTAGCTACTGAATGATGGAAAGACCCAGGTAATGGTCAGTATGTGATGTTTGCTAAAACAAGCTGTACTTGAAGCAAGATTAGAAGGGTATAGGCAATAGAAGGGATAAGGCAAAGGGGAGAGGTTAGCTTTATGTGGAGACCTGGAGGTTCCCTGTGTGAAAAATGATGAAGGTATGTTATGCAAACAGATGATGTTCAAAAGGTGGTGTGGAAAAATTTTCCCAGTGGATGAGTTATGACATATTATTGACATCTCAACAATCAGAAGGCTTCATTTCTTTCTGCCAGGACAGTGGACTTCAACCACAGTCCATAAGGCTGCTGGGGGTCTGTGGTCTGTTCTTAAAGACTCAACAGAAGGTAATTGAGGAAAGGAAATGTCTTGCTGGTAGGATTCAATTCCACAGGAGCCTGCACCTTCACTGGAAATTTCAGGGAGCTATAAGATGAAAAAAAAATAATTGAAAAACACTAATGAATCATAAAGTCAGTTACACCTACCAAACATTTCTGCTGCTGAAGTAGCTACAGATTGCTGTGATATTTTTTTCCCTGCTGTACTGTAAGGTCAGTAATTTTTTCTTCCACCCTGTTCATTGTAATATAACTGGAATCTTCCCCTCCTTTCCCCTTTGATCTTTACCTTATCAGACAACAGAAGTGTAAGGCTTTGGTAATCAAAACACAAGCATCATCCCTTTTTATGTAACCTCGATGCTGAAGGGCTTGCATAAAGGGCTTAACACGGTGTTGCCAACTTATGTTTACGCTTCTCCCCCCCCTCAAGAATAACCTGCCATGAGTTCAACAATGGAACTAGAGTAAGAAACTAGTAGGCGAATTCTGGTGAGGGAGGTGTAAGATATGTCTCTAGCAAGTTGGCAGAGTGATTTAGTAGGGCCTTTTCTGTAACTTAAGGAGAGTTCACACAGCAGAATTAATGCATTTAAAAATAGCGCTACAGCCACTGCACACAAAGATCATATAACAGGATTTTTCTATTATTGTGGTCCGAGTTATATTTATTTCAAAACACAATCTTGTGTAGTTCACAGCCCTGGAATGCAAAACTGATACTGGAAAAGTAGCTGACAATTATTCAACAACTAACTGCACATAAAAGATTTGAAAGAAAGTAATTTCTATAATTTTCAAATTAAACCTCTAAGAAAATATAAGGCTAACACAGGTCACAAGTTTGTTCACTTTTAGGTAAAGCAGTAATAAATTTCAAACAATATACAATTATGGATATCTAGAAAAATCTTTCTAGATGGTTATCTAGAAAATTTCTAATAAAAGCAGGCATTCTCCTGTTTTCATTCCTTTAATCTGAGGTACTCTGTTACAAGCTTTTTACTACTAATGCTGGCCACACTTGCAATGAATGAGCAAGGTGGCAGTTCACAAAATCTGAAGCCCCTTTGGACAACTGTTGGTAACACCATAGCTGTTGGTTAGGCCTGCCATGTGCCCAGCCCAGGGTACCAGCCCACTCGTGACCTCAGGGTGTGAGGCAGCAGAGGCAGGCTCTGAGCACTCTGCCAGGTTCTTCTTTCACTGTTCAGCTTTCTGAGGGGCAGTGCCTGTCTTGAGCAGTTTGAAATGTTAAGTGTTGCTGCCCATGCCAGGGTTATGGTCAGCACCCAGAAGTTGGTGCTGAAAGGCAGGATCTCTGAGATACAGGGATGGGGTGGTAGGAGGGTGCACCTCCCACAGCTGACAAAGATAAGGGCTATAGCAGATTTGGCTTCACCACGGATGTGCCTTTCAGTGCCGAAAAGAAAGTTGTGAACAGGTCTCACAAGGTAAGACCTGTGGCTATATCAAATCCCAGCACTGTGTGCCAAAAAGCCAGTGTGCATAGCTGTGCTGCACAGGACATCTTGTTTTACCACAGTCCAGATCACTCTCTTAGAGCTGTGACATGATGGAGCTAGGATGGCAGCCAAGCAGTAGATGTATCTGTAAGCACTCACTTCCCAGTGCTCTGCAAGCACAAAGCTTTAGGCAGGCCATGATGTGGGAAAATAGCTCTTGCATCAGTGATGTCTGTAATTGAGGCAGATTGCTGTAGGTACATAGCAACTGTGGCATAGAGAGGCTTTATGCTTTTATACTTGGTGCCATTAGTTTGCCTCTGTTACTGAACATAGTGGAAGTGAATTCCTCTCTGGTTCTACCTTTTCTCCTTGGTGTGTGTACGTATAGCTGTAATACATATAGTAAGGCACGTGCTAAGAAAGGGCACCAAGGAGTGCGATGTCCTAGTAACCACCTAGTTATTAGGAGACTAGTATTTTTCATTTCAGACCCTAAGGTTTTCCACATAGTCTTTTGAGCTGAAATAGTGTGTTCCTGATCTTTACTCACAACTTACCCTTTAATAAAAACAGTGAACAAAGCAAAAGCCAGCCTTTGAGCTATTGGAACCGGTTTTTCCCCCTTGTGGTCTAACTAAATGATCCCTTTACTTAACACAAACATCTGTGACAAGGAGTGTGAAGCTGAGCTGGGGCCCCTCCTTGCTATGTCTGCCTAGAAAGAGAAACACCCATTAATTTGAAAGTGAAGATTATAAAAAGATGGAAACATGCTTGTGGTAGGCTAATTTATTTGTTCCTCCCCACAAGACCCTCCATACAAGCTCAAAGAGCAGGGAATAGATGTCTTGAGGCACCCTTGCAGCCCTCCAAGATGTACCCCCGGGCAGCAGGGTGCCATTTCCACAGGGGGAAGGCGAAGAGGGCTGCGATGCTGCCCCTTTCCTGGCTGTGCCCTTGAGGCCTCGGGGCGGTTGGGGGCCTCAGGGCGGTTGGAGGCCTCGGGGCAGTTGGAGGCCTCAGGGCAGTTCCCCCCAGGCAGGGCCTTTCCAGGTTCAATTCCCTCACAAAGTGGGGTGTGGGGCAGTACCAGGCAGTGGTGATGGGGGCACTGCTGGTGCTGCTGGGCCTGGTAGGGTGCCTGGCTGCCCCAGGGGACCGCTCTGGGGAGCTGCGTGTCACTGCCACGTGGGTGACGGTGCCACGGCAGTTGACCCCCAAGGCCGACACCAGCCCCCTGGCTGTCTCCTACTGGATGGAGGTGGAGGGGCGGCCGTGGGTGCTGCACCTGCAGACCAGGCGGAGCCTGACCTCTCGCCCATTCACCTTGGTCACCTACGGCATGAACGGGGCCCGCTGGGAGGAGCACCCCTTCGTGCAGGACAACTGTTTCTACCAGGGTGAGGTGCAGGGAAGGCCTGGCTCCCTGGTGGCCCTCAGCACCTGCGGGAGGGGCCTCCACGGCATGCTCTGGGTGGAGGGTGGCACCTATGAGATTGAGCCCATCCCTGATGATCCTGCCTTCCGGCACATGCTCTACCGCATGGAGGAGGCCAGCAACCCCATGGGCCCCACCTGTGGGCTGACCCCAGAGGAGCTGCAGAACCAAAAGTCTTTGCTGCCCCGGTTCAAGGGCCCCCAGGTGGGGGAGGAGGAGGAGGAGATGCTAAAGGAGTGGTGGAGTCACATCAGGTATGTGGAGATGGTAGTGGTTGTCGACAACGCGCAGTTTGTGAAGTTGGGCAGGAACGAATCTGAAGTCTTGAGGCAAGTCTTAGAAATCATCAACATTGGGGACTCTCTGTATGAACAGCTTTCTATTCGGCTGTTTCTTGTGGGATTGGAGATCTGGACCAAAACCAACCTTATAAACATTACAAACTCTATCACCAAGACACTTGACGACTTTAACAAATGGCGGAAGTCAGACCTGTCTCTACGGATGCGCCATGATACCGCTCACTTATTTGTATTTCAGGGCTTTGGAATAAGCCTGGGATTGGCGTTTCTAAGGTCCATGTGTGATAGCCAGTGGTCAGCAGCAATTGCTTCCTTCTCTTATAAGGGGAAGTTGTCCTCTTTTATTACCATATTTGTCCACGAGCTAGGCCATACTCTTGGGATGCACCATGATGAACAGGGCTGTAAGTGCAGACTGAAGAAATGCATTATGGATGAAAATGTTGTCAACACCAGTGCGTTCAGTGACTGCAGTTACAAAGACTACTTTGACCTGCGTGATGCCAGCTGCATTCATCATCCACCGGCATCTGGCACTTTCAGCACCTACACCATGAAGCGTGGATACTGTGGGAATAATATAGTAGAAAGCGGAGAGCAATGTGACTGTGGTTCAAAATCAAGCTGCAGAAAGGATCCTTGTTGTCACCGAAACTGTACGTTTACTGCAGGTTCAGTCTGCACTTCTGGAAAATGCTGCAAGAGCTGTCAGGCCCTTCCAGCAGGAACACTGTGCAGAGAAAGAACTGGTGACTGTGACTTGGCAGAGTATTGCAATGGGACTTCTCCTTGGTGCCCACCGAATGTGTATCTACAAGATGGAACCCCTTGCAAAGATGGTGGTTATTGCTATCAAGGAAAATGTTATTCCCATGGTAAACAGTGCCAGCATCTCTTTGGCAAACAAGCCAGGGTCGCTCCTTTAGATTGCTTCAAAGCAGTGAATACTCAAGGGGACCGATTTGGGAATTGTGGTATTCGTAACGATAGCCATTTTACAAAATGCAGTATTGAAAATATCTTATGTGGTAGGATCCAGTGTGAAAACGTTAAAAAATTGCCTTCCTTAGACAACCACGTAACACTAGTCCAAACCCCTGTTGTAGGTAAAAATTGTTGGGGTCTTGACTATCACCTAGGGATGCCAATATCTGATTTGGGGGCTGTGGAGGATGGCACGCCATGTGGTAATGATAAGATTTGTATCAACAGGACATGTATCAGCATGCCACTGCTGAACTATGACTGTAACATGACGCTGTGTCACAACAAAGGGGTGTGTAACAATCAGAAAAACTGTCACTGCAGGTATGGGTGGGCCCCTCCGTATTGTGAACGGAAAGGATTTGGAGGGAGTGTTGACAGTGGACCCCCTCCAGCCAGGAACATTTTTCAGACATCAACAACAGTAATTAGCTTCGCTTGTACCCTTGGAATAACCCCTACCATATGTTGTAAATGCTTAATACTAGGATGGCTTAGGAGGAAAAAGGCCCAATCCAGAAAGAGAGAAGATGTGGAAGAGCCAGCAGTTCCCAACGGAGAAGACCTGCAGGTGAGCCAAAATCCACCGCAAAGCACTTGCCAAAGACCAACAAGCAGTAGCTTTGAAAGCTCCTGGGGAAATCTCCCTCGAGCAGTTCCTGGGCAAATCTCCCTCCAGATCACCAAATATAATTCAACACATTCTGAATAGTTCTAATCTCATGTAATATCATTAAATGCAGAGTAAATGTTATCTTTGTATATTTTAAGTTGATAAATGCAGGCAGTAAGGCATGCTGTTCTTTTTTTCTTTGCACCTTCAGCCCTTAAACTGAACTAGTTAGACAAACTGTAGGTACAGCTTTTATTCTTCATGCTAACAATTTACAAGTGTAAACTTCTTAAAACAGCTGTAAATAAATTATTCGTTCCAATTTACTCCTTCATCTAATGGTTTCTCCAGTTCAGGGGGAGAGATGTTTGTGAATGTCTTGTTTCTGTCATTCATTAAAAAACAGAGAGAAAAAAAGTTGCTCTTACAGTCTTCATTTAATTCACATCTGTGACACTCAGGCAGGTGAGAAATGGGTATTGCAGTGAGATGTAAGCCCTTCCGACTCTTTCCAGGGAGAAACCCTGCAGGAGGGAGGTAGATCACAGAACAGCATCTTCATTTTGTGAGACGGTAGAGAAGTATTATCCAGATCACGCCAGTATGCATTACGTTTCTGAACCATCAGATATACATCAAGAGCGTAGTAACACCAAACCTGACATTTTACAAGAACAAATTGTCTTTCTTTTCTGGAAACTTTCCAGTGCCTTGACTGCTGGGTTCTTCTGAGAAGCGCTGTGTATTTTACTGTCACTAAGATGAGCTGTCTGTGAGGTTGCGCAAGTTAAACTGGATTTTTAAAATACTTGGAACTATTCTGCAAGTCTTTCCCACCCAGAATTCCTGCAATATTTGATAGATGTTTAACTATCTTGGGGGTTTCTTTTGGTTTACTGTGTCATTGCTTCTTCAGCTATTACTGAATGTGTCCTTGCAGCTCTCCCGAGTGCCACATGGAAGCATTGTATGTTTCATTTTTTAATAGGAGATAAAATCTGTCTAACTTATGAAAAAAATGTGAGGGATGTGGAAATACCATTGAATAAGTTTCTTTTTTATTATTTATATTATAGAAGTGACTAGATCTTTAAATCACATCAGCATAAAGAGGAGTCTGTAGTCCAGATTTACAGTGACAACTATATTTTGAAGGACTGGTGTTTCTGGATTAAGGGCTATAATGCACTTGTCTGCTACCAAAATAATTATTTGTATTTGAAAGCAAAGACAGCATTTTTAGAAAACATTCTATAAAGGTAGGATAAGTACCCCAACACTTGCAACATTTGGTAAGAAAGATGTTGGTGGCTCTACAAATGATGACAGTAAACTCTCCCTGCCTCCCAAGTATGAATTTCATGTTTTTAGAATCCACATTTTCTTGTACTTTTTAAAAATGATTGCGTTCTGCATCCAGAAAGGGCAGGTTACATTATGACTGGATGTGAGATACAAAGGATGTGACTCACAGTTCTTTGTAGCTCTTTGTCTAAAGCAAATGGGTCCTTAAGTTGTTATCTGTATTTGTCTGAGGAAATGAGAGAACACAGGGCTATGCTTATTGCCTCGATGCAACATGCGTGGTTTTGATTAGATGAAGGAAACTTAATCCTGTGTTTATGTCAAGGCAACTGCTCCTTGACTAACACTCCACGTGTATTACTTATAACCAGACCTTTTTTTTTTTTGGGTTTGGGGGGGGAGGATTTTTCTTTTCCTCAGAGAAACAACAGTCTTAATTCAGGTGTGAGAAGCAAGGGATATGTGACAAACAGGAGGGATGTGGATTAGGTGAAAGATGGAGATAAAAAAATAACATGAGCACTACACCCAGCACCTTTCAACTAGCTATGCACAACTGTTAAGTACTGGCAGACTTTAAATTTTGCTTTTTAAATACATGAGCATTGGTGGCAGAAGTCTCAGGCTGCCCCCTTGATGGCCTGCTGTTTTTGAATACCATAAATTGCTGAGTACAGATCTATGCTGAGATCAGGCAAATGTTCAGAGAGTTCTTATTTACAGACCTGCACACTTGAAGAGATGGGTGTAAACGAAAGCACAATTTAGGCTAGAAAGCTTATTTGCAATTGCAGTTTTGGAAGAGACAAAGCAATATATGCTGTAGTTTCCCTTTTTTCTCTATGCTTCAACATTGATCTAAAAAACCATGACTGTTAATTGGGAGGAAGCTTTCGGTGAGCTTTGTACAGGACAATTTCTGTATGTTTTTCTTCTGTTTCTGCTTAGGCCACATTAGCAAGACAACCATGCATCCCAACAAACCGAGTCAATGTTTTATAAAATGTGTGAGCTCCATCACCAAGGTTTTCTCCATGGAAATATTATAGTTTCTGATTTCACCAGAGCAGTGAATAACTTGATACTTCTGGTGGTTTGTTAGAAATGTCTTACTACTATATTGTGGTACGAAGGTGCAAGTCTAAGTTCAGTCCTAATTTTTCAGGTTGCTCCTTCATTTTTTTTGTTTTAATTGCCTTTTTTAATGTTTTAAATGTATGTGAGAAATTGGCGAATGTGTAAGTCACATGAACACGGAAGAGGTAGCCTGCAAATGCTGCTTCACCCTCTCCCAAGAGATGTGGGTCAGTCTAGCGGGTGAAACAGTGCTGGAGAGAAGTGTCTGACTATGAAGACACATGAAATGGTCTGTGCCAGTGCAGCAAGGTGTTAAATCTCGGGTAGCTGTTAACATGAGGCAGGCCAGTAGTGGTGGGTGAAGCCTGGAGCTGCCTAAGAGTAAGTTACAACAATGGCTTACCCATGTTTCTCGTTTGAAATCTCTTCCTGGCTAAACAAGACTTTTTAAAAAACCTCTTAATATTGCAGTTATCTCAGATCAAGATAAAATTTTTCTTGTTCTAAGCCAAGACTGTCACCTCTGAAATACATTAAAACTGCTGCTAAGGAACAGTATGCATCTTCAAAGAGTTTGCCAAGTGCTGTATCAGCAGACCTGAGTTTGGAGGAAAAATAATTGATGGCCATTGTGCAAGTTCTGCTTTTCATTGTTATTAATCATTGGCAAAAAGTGATTATAGATATCCAGGACAACAGAACTGTGGGAACTGGACTGAAACAGGTGTGAAACTGAATGCTGTGCTTAATGGTTTGAGAGGTCCTTCTGTGATAGACAAGTCATGATTTTGCTCATCATTGCAGGTGTAATTGGGCCTTGAATGCCTGTCTCCTGCCTCCGACGGAGGTGTTCTGACACTCAGGTTAGCACTGAGCATTAATATTATAGCATTAAGGCATGTGGCACACTTCCTCTAACCCAGAGATGCAGCACCCAGGCTGCCCTCCCTATATTAAATTCAGGAATCCAAATGTGCAGAATGAATGCAGTCACAAACACACGTTGTCCGTACTGCAGTACCAAACAAACCAACCGGCAGCATAACACTGAAGACCCGAGCACCTGGTCCTCATTCTCATCCAGAAAGTTCCTGCAGGGCGTAGACGTGGCTGTCCCAACAGTGCCAGGCAGTTAGGTGATTAAATGGCACTGGGCCCTGTTTGTTGTTCACTGTTGTCATTATCTGTATTGCCACACGTGGAGCATGTGCTGAAATAGATAAAGTTTAATAAGGAAATAAATAGGGATAAATTCTGCCTTGCTATCTTTTTCTCAACAATCAGTTGGTTCAGGAACTCCCTGAGCTGCCGGAGTCCAAGCGGCTCCCGTTAGGTGGAAAGTTGAGCTACTTTGCCTTTTATTCCCATAATTGCCTGTTCTGTAGAGCTTTGAGGAAATGCCTCAAATCCTCAAACTGAGCACCTTCTACAGGACACCGTCAGGTATTTATTGGCCAGCACAGCAGCTGGGCCCCACAGTTCAAGAAGGACAGGGAACTGCTTGAGAGAGTCCAGCGCAGAGCTACTAAGATGATGAAGGGAGTGGAACATCTCCCTTATGAGGAAAGGCTGAGGGAGCTGAGGCTCTTCAGCTTGGAGAAAAGGAGACTGAGGGGTGACCTCATCCATGGTTACAAATGTGTGAAGGGTGAGGGTCAGGACGATGGAGCCAAGCTTTTTACAGTAATGACCAATGATAGGACAAGGGGCAATGGATGCAAACTGGAGCACAGGAGGTTCCATGTGAATATCAGGAGAAACTTCTTCACTGTGAGAGTGCCAGAGCACTGGACCAGGCTGCCCAGAGAGGCTGTGGAGTCTCCTTCGCTGGAGACATTCAAACCCCGCCTGGATGCGTTCCTGTGTGATGGACTCTAGGTGACCCTGCTCTGGCAGGGGGGTTGGACTGGCTGATCTTTCGAGGTCCCTTCCAACCCCTAGGATTCTGTGATTCTGTGATTCTTGGTGCTATGATTTGTGGTTCTGAACCTCAGGCACCGCTGTATCGGGTACTGTATCGATCAGGGCAACTCCTGGGTGCTCTGTCCGCGATGGGCTTTTGCCATCTGACCCAGGCGATCACCCACCCACTCCTCGCTTTCCTGAGAAGCCACCGCCGGCTCGGGGAGCGCAGCGGGACCAGGCAAGGGTGCGGGGCAGGGCCAGGTGCTGCGGGGCAGAGGCGGGGAGGCTTCCCCAGGGCGGGGAGGGCCCGCAGCCCCGCGGGATGAACCGCTCTCCGCGCC
>VZRW01001795.1:167999-195788 GCA_013398125.1 Aegotheles bennettii
GGTGGGTGTTAGCGTTAAATATACATTTGGGAACCTAAAATTTTGATGTAGGGGATGCTGAAGGGCAGAGTTCAGAGGTCTTGGAAGTGGCCATGGCAATTTAAATCTGGTTACCACGAGCAATCGCTATGCTGGGCCGTGTATTTTTAGTTAGGTTTCTGTGTCACTTGATGTGAAGGTCCTACAGCCCCTTACAGCCTTGGTGCAATTACCCTGTTACTCGTTTCTGTGGAACAAACAGGACGCTGCTGCCTGTAAAGCACAGGGTAATCCCCCAATCTCTCTCATCGGAGTTTTGACAGCAATAGGTCCCACGCTAAACGTCTCTGTTAAAAGTTTGCTGTGAAGGTGAACGTATTTACAGGGGCAAAACTCTGTCTCTCTTTCTAGTTTCCTTCCGAAGTACTAGGCTGAAATTGGGCAGAAAAATCTGGCTTTATGGCAAACTAAATAACTTCCTTCGTTCCATTTGCAGCATTATTCAATCTCTCTTGTCCTAATCCTGCCAATCCTGATTTTGTAAAATGTCTTTTTGAGGGACTTTTTACATTTCAGGGGAGTGAATGAAGCCTAGGGAGGTCTGCAGCCTCAAGGAAGGTCGGAAGTTTAGCTCACAGCCTGCTTTTAAAGCTCTGCCATTCCATTTCTGGTCCCTTGTAGATAAAGGATTTAGTGCCATGTGCTTTCTTCTTCCCCTTGCTCCTTTTCTGCTGATTGTGCTGTGTCTCTTTCTGTGGCTGCATGCGCTGGAAGGGGAAAATGATAGGAAAGATACTTTCAGTCAGAGTGGAAATTTAAGTGCTGGAAAGGAGAGGACACGGTGAAAAAGCCCTGTGAATACTTAACTTGGTCTGTGAACTGCTGCTTCTTCTTGTCATGAAGATCTGCTCCTATCTCATGTTGCCCCTGCTGGTGAAAGCTGTGACTTTGGATTATTTTTCCAATTGTGTGTGAAAACTTGAAAAACATACACTTTTTTTAAAAAAATAAATATATATATATATATGGAGGGTGTTATATATGAGAGAGGGAATCAGTGTACTCCAAAACTTCCTTCTTTCTGGATTTTTAATAATTGTTGGTTAATCCTTATACTTTCTGTAGCATTGATTCTCCTTGTTCTAGGTTATTGGCTTCAAGGCAAATAATTTCTAGGTTTGTGGATTTTTTTTTTTGAATTCTCATCGAAGGGTGTGTTACTGTGCACAAGTGTCCCTTCTTGGAATAGATCTAGCTGAAATGTCAGTGTTTCTTCATTCTGCTGCCTCTTCCATTTTCCTCCTTGTTGGTCTCTAGCTGCCAGGTAGGGGAGGAAAAAAAAGGTGTGGCAAGATTATTGTTATTATTCCTTTACTTCCCAGCTGTAGATACACACTTAAAATAACATGACTCATCTTGTACATCCTTTGATCTCCTATGACTGATTTAAAATGCTGCTTCCCGGCAGGCACAAGGTGGTTTTACTTTCATTTGCAACTCTCCTTCTCAAAGTTTGTAGTTCTAACTTTGAGAGTATGAAAGAAAGACTAAATAAATAAATCAGCCTGGCTGAACATGGCGAGAATTTGCCTTCAGCTGCTTTTGAGAATAGGTTTTGGATGACTGGTTTATGTCAGGGAAAAAAAGCTGCTTCTGTTCTCCTTTTACTTTGATTGTATATTTGTGTTTTGGTTTTTTGTTTGTGGTTTTTTTCCTTGACTTTTCTTTCTTTTTTTCATTGCAAGCCTCCTCTTAGGGCATCTTTCACCATCCCTCGTCATGCATTACTATTTACAGAAAAACTTAGCTGCATGTGCAATGGGAAACATGCTGTCGTAACATATGGCTTTCCAGATTTGGAATTCAATTTGTTCTCCTGGATTTTGATGAAACAAGAAGTCTTAATCTTTTAACTGCACTCTAATCCAGCAGCTGGTTCCAGCTAGAGATCTGTAATCAAGGCTTACTTCAAGGAGCAACACGAAACATAGCAAAAATGTGAAGTGGACATCAGTTCTGGTTAATGTATGTGTACTCCTTTTTGTTTTGCTTTAAATCCGAGAACTTTGTCTGTATTTCCTGTCATGTTTTGAATTCCTAAAACAGAACAAAGTGATTACATACAATTTGAAGTAGCTGCATCTAAGCTAATCTTATTCTTGGAGGTGAAGGACACCAGTTCCAGCTCCTTAGATGTGGAAGGGGAGCCTTCTGAGCTCTAGGTGTCCTCGAGCTGGTAGCACAGCTTCTCTTGCCTGTTTCCTCATCTGTAGACACGGTCTAATGCTCCTTGCCTTTCCTAGCTCTCCTTCCCAGCTCACAAACACTTGTCAGGCATGATTTCTTGTTGCTCAAAGGTAATGATTTACTGTAGCCTCCTGTGAAATGCAGAATGCTTCCCTTTCACGCTGTGCTGAAGAGGCGTATTCCTGCTGAGGGCTGAATCAGCATCTCGGAAATGATAGCGTGTCCCTCAGTATTCCACAACACCCACCTGAAAACAGCGCATGGATGCTTTAGGGAATGAATGAAGCATCTGGGCCCTCAGGCAGTCACGGTCTCTTCTCCGCTTTCAAGATGAGTTTCATGGGAAACTTTTCTAGACAGTGATGGTTGGAAAGATGGAAGATGCAGACAGGTGTGCTGTGAGTTTCAGTATTGTGGAGAAAACAGGACAGTGTGGGAAGGTACAGTCCCCAGCAACAGCAATAATGCCTGAAGCTTTGAGCTTTTTCTCATCAGTTTTCTCTTTGGCTTACCTTAGGGCTGGGCTTCAACATTGTTGGTGGGACAGATCAGCAGTACATTTCGAATGACAGCAGCATCTATGTCAGCCGGATCAAAAAGGATGGGGCAGCTTACCTTGATGGCCGATTACAAGAAGGAGATAAAATTTTATCGGTAAGCTCTTTCTTCTGTCACCCCATGTGTTCTTGAAGTGCTGTGATCAGTGATGTGATGCAGGTTTGCCTTTGCAGTGCACAGAGAGGAAGGATGTGATGAATACAGTGAGATGATGCTGAGCAGGCTCCATGGAAGGAGCTATCTTGAGGGTCTGGGGACAGCTTCAAGCACCAAGGAGATGGGTGTCTACACATAGGCCTGTTTCTTCTGCCTTCTTGACTTGTTTCAGAAGCACTCCTTGGTGCTGCATTTGTATTTCCTCTGTGACTTGCTCCTTAAGGTTCTAGAATCCACCAGACCTTCTCTTGCCCACAATGGGTCATCATTTACACATGTGTAAATCTGTTTCCCACCTCTTAAGTTTAGGTTTTTTTACTGGTAGTCAGTGATTACTGATCCTCGTGCACAAGGGGATTTTTAGGCTATAAGACTTCTAGGCCATAAAACTATTCATTGCAGCTCATCAGGAATAATACAGGCTGCTTCTCCTTTTGGAAGAACGTTTTAAAGTGACTGAGGTTCAGTCCCCCTGGTTCTTCAGACAGCTGGCAATCGTACAAGACAATATGCTTTACAAAGGGATGAGTGAAGAAGTAGCCTCTCCCAATGTGATACATGATCTTCTAATACTCCTTAATTTTATTTTGTACTCGCTTATTAAGTTCCATATGTAATCTTTTTAGCCTCTATAGAGTGCCTTGCACTAGTTGGAGCCTATTATTGATCCAGAAAATTATATTAAGTTAAATGGAGAATATTATCCCAGCTTTTCTTGACAGTTTAATATTTATGTACTTGTGTTTGGGGAGTCTAAATATCAATAGAAGGGAGGCCCTGGATGTGATCTCAGGGGATACAGTTAGGAGTAATGGGAAGAAAAAGAAAAGTTAGGGAATGAAATCAAGTAGGTTATAAAAACTTCTGCAATGAGATATTATTTTAAATTAAGAAAAATTCTGACGCTTTGAAGTGGATGCCAATATGTTTGTATTGTTTTGTTTTGTTTTGTTACGTCAGGATGCTTTTAAATGTCTGTTTACAACACTCTTTCAAACAGAAAGGTTTCAAAGGTAGACCAATAGAGGGAACAATGTGGGAAGGAGACTCATAATAACAATTTTGCTGTAGCTGCCCTTTTGCTTTCATTAGCTGTCAGAATTACACTGCTGATTTGTTTTCAGTAAAGCAACAGCATAAGAAGCTGCTATTGACTCAACTGTTGTCTTATATTCTGATTTTGCTTCTAGGTGGTATTGAAGTTTCTCATGTTATCCCTCAACATATAGAAATACATCTAGAATATGAATGGATGAATATGGATCTTACTGATTATAGTATCATGTCCCAAATGCAGAATTTTGTGAAAGAAGAAGATTTTAATCTCCTATCCTTCCTTATGTTAGCCTGCATCATTAAAAATTTGCCTTTTGCCCTTCAGCAACTGGTTCTCCTTTTCCTTTTTTGCTAGGTCAATGGCAGAGCCTTGAAGGATTTGCGGCACAAGGATGCTGTGGAACTCTTCAGGAATGCAGGCTATGACGTGTCCCTGAAAATTCAACGGAGGGTATGTTTTGCCTGTTTCTTAGAGCTGTTTCTGATGTGGTCTAGACTGGTTTCTATGATTGATAGCTCTCTATTTCATGAGGCAGAAAAATACCATGTTCAGGTGGTCAGTGTGCATATAAAGATTTTGTTTGAACTTCTATAGTTGACCACGGCTGTAGTCATCCATGCGTTACTTGTTTGTAACAGTATCAGTTATCAGGGGAGTTTGGAGAAGTCCCCAGGTCTTTGTTTTGCTGGAGTATGGTGTGTTTTCTGACAGGTTTCCTTTATCAGAGGCAAAGGTTTGTCTGTGAAGACAGAATCTCAAGTTCTCCAGTTTTGTTTCAGAGGCCAAAATTTTACTGGAGATAAATCTCCCCTGTTGTTTCAGAGATTATCACTCATGTTAGTGTTGAGATGTGTGTGCTGCCCACCACAAAAGAAGAAACGTGGGCTGTTGTAGTTTAAATATAATGGCACCATTTTGGATATAGAAAGAGAGGAATCCTTTATCGGCTGTTGTCATTTGAACATCCCTGTCTAGCATTGAAGTTGACAAAGGAAATACCGATCAGCCTGAAGCATGATGGTGGGGAGAGGTGGGTTGAGGCTCCTTTTCTACTTCCTTAATAAAAGGAGCAAATCTTCTGGACAACTGTACAGGGCCAGTAAGAAAAACAGAGAGAATTAGTTATGCCCTTTTCCTGGTAAAGACACCAGGAAATGGTGTGGTGGGAAGTGCATCAAGGGATGAGTGGGTATGTGTGTGTCCTTGCTTCTCCTGTGTGAGACATACCCTGCCCCAGCTGTTACAGTCCTAATTACAAAGTGGCAGAGAAATATGAGGGTGCCTGGTAGTGAAGCTCAGTCCATCCAGAGCTGTTCTAACCCTCCCATGTGTGGAGTGTCCTGTACACTTCTGGGGAAACCATCTTGCACATCCTTACAGAACCACCTGCTCCCGACACAGAACTGAGGGTTCTCCTGTGATGAGTTCTGACACAAATACTTCTTTTTCCTTGTAGTTGCAGCCACAAAATGGCCCTGTAGGTCATCGAGGCGATGGAGAATCAGGTGGGCTTCCTCTAGCAACCATTCTTGTGCCAGGCCTGGCGCTTGTTGCGGCAGCGATCTGGATCGTGCTGAGGTATCGGCAGCGGATGTGAAGAGTTCACGTTTTGGATATCACTGCATATTTTACACAGCTATGATGTAATTTAAAGATAGAGAATCAACGATCTTATCACAGACTGATGTCAAAAAAGATCATTGCCTATCATAAAGCTGCTGCTGATGTTCTTTATATATTGATTCTGTTTCAGAGTGGATGGAAGCAGAGCGGACAAGGGGAAGGGAGTTGACTGTGTTCATGTGTAGAGTGGAATAGTTCTGGTTTTGACTAGTCTGAGGAGGTTTTTCGATCCCCCTCTATTTTGCACCACGAACTTTCAAACACACTAATCTATTCCATGGTTTAAGATGTGACTTCTAGCTAAAGGGTTGGGGGTTGGGGTTGTTTTAACCTGCAAACATTTATTAGAGGCTTTTTGTTGTTTCCACTGAAATTTTCTTGAAGCTAATGATCCCTGTCTGAACCATGAATAAAGAGAAGTAATATGGAGGGTATATTATTTTTTCCACTGAATTTTTATTGGTTGTTGCTAAATAAATGCCTTAAGAAAAATGTATAAAGCCTAATCTGTGGTTTCACAGGTAAAATCATCAGTGTAGCTGCTGATTGAACAGTTATATGCAGTATTAGTGAGGTATTCTACCAGTTCTGGAAAGACAGAAGATAGCCTGCTGCTAGAAAAAGGCTTGGATTGTCAGAATGACTGCTCATTCTTGGGTCAGAGTTGTAAGAGAAAGCTTTCCACAAAATGCTGGCTTACTGGAGAGAGATAGGCAGACAACCAAATCACAAGGATAAACAGTGGCAAGAGATTTGAGCATGCTGAAGCTGCAGAAGTCTTTAAATTAGTAATGAAGCAATAGTCCCTCCATCCATCAAGTGGGTTGAAGTCTGTATCTCTCAGGTTAAAAGTCTGTTTCAGGGGTTATTTTTTGCATGGGGAATACTTTGGGTAAAGTTTGCTGTAGCAGCTAACTTGCTTTCTGCAGTCAGAAAATCTTACGGTGCTTGAAAGGGGGAAGCCGAGAGCAGGCTGGGATCATTCTGGCTATTGCTCAGTTGGGAAGACTGATGTGATGCTCAGGAGATAAACTGTCAGGTGTAAGCTAAGGGTAAGGCTTAGCGAGTAAAACCAAAGGGAGGAACTCTTGCTCTGGAAAGCATGTTGCTGAATTTACCTGCAAGATCTCATCTCCTCACTGCAATTTGGGTGGTTTTCGATGCCCCAGCTGACATGAGCTCTGTGGGGTAAGGACTGTTTTTCTTGTCTCCAAGAAATCAGTGTGTTTTGTTTTTTGTAAAAGACAACCAAAATTCATGGTCTGGTCTGTATGATGCCAAAAAAGAAAAAAATATCACATGCAATATATATATATGTTCAAAGAAAAACTGGTGTCTTGATGCTTTACTTATCTCTATTCTTTATTGTTCTAGCAGGATGTTGCTGATGTAAACGGAATTGGTGTGTGTTTGCTCAGGGCTGTATTCCTGCTGTCTGCTGAATGATATCCTTGACTACATGACATTCCTAAATCACTGTGGAGTTTCAGATTACTTAGACCACATGAAATCTTGTTTTGGCCTGTAAACTGCTCTAGTGTAAGGGGAATAGGAAACGGGAGGAATTTTGCTCAATATTCTTAGGGGACTTTGGAAACAGTCTTGAGGTTTGATGAATGTATATTGATGTTGGATGTCCTGGGCCCTGATGCATGCAGTGACTTGCATTGGCCTGCAAACCAGTTATGCCTGATAACATAAGACAGCTGTTCAGACAGATCTTTACAGATGCAGCATGAACCAGCTTGCTTGTCTGTGATCTGCTCTGAATATTTGGCTGTGGTGTCCACGTGGAGCACACGTGCATGTATTAAGATGAACGATTAGAATTTGGTGCTGTTGTATCCCAGCCATCAGAATAAAGATCTGTCTGGGACAAATCTCTTGTTAGCCTTTGGCTGAGTTGAGTTTGTGTGAGACAGAGTATGTGGACCAGGCTAGGAGGATGAGGATTTGCAGAAAAGAGTGGTCAGTTTTACTCATTTCCTATTGAAATAAGCAGAGACAGCAAAGCCTTTGGGTGTTTTTGTCGTTTTTTTAATCTTTCAGCTTTGCGCTTTTGATACTGTTGAGACATGATTGCCATCTGTGTTGCAGGCAGTTTATTACCAGGGAATGCCCAGATAATTTGTGTGGCTTACTGAGCAAGAAAAGGCCCTTCTGTTGCATATTGTTCCTTTGGATTTCTTTTCACAATTCCCAAATAATTTTAATACCACAGCATTAACTCAGTGGCTTTTCCAGAAGTCTGAGTAGTAGTTGTTACTCAGGATTTAAACCATCCAGTCTAAGCCTCAGAGTACTTTCCTGTGCCTGCCACCTGCAAACCAGTGCCTGAGGAGTACCAAACTCCAGCCACTTCTTGTCCCATTTATTGACAAAATCCTTGTGGAAAATACACCTCAACCCCAAGCTTTCCTGTGAGCTGTGGCTCATACTACTTTCTCTAAGAAGCTGGACTGTCTCACCTAAACTCTGCGTGTTTTCCAAAGTCTGTTCCACCATGTGGTTTCTGTGGCCTCGAGTTTCATCTTTACACTGAATGCTGTGTATGTATTTTCTGTCATTGCAGAAGAAGTGAATTAAAAAAAAATCTGATGAGGACAGCTTGCAAATGCTTGTAAAGTGGTCAGAGTTTTAGCTTTTGTTACAATTTAAATATCTGGATTTTGTAAAAAGGAGAAGTAGAAATCTTGAAGACACATAAAAAGCATCTGAACTGTAATTTATAACTTTGTTTTTTTTAAGAACTCATTTGACATTAACACTGGGGGCAGCTGAAACTCTGAAATCCCCACATTTCTCTCTCCTTCTCATCTGTTCCCTCAACCCTATTATGAACTTACTGACCTGCTGAGGGCTGGATTTTCAAATCCATAGTTTAAAGACAAATCTGTCTAGTTTGTCTTTCTGTATATCCTAGGCATTTGTGTCTCACTGACTCTTCTGAATTGTATCTGCTGATAATATGTATTTGACTTAGGCGTAACAGTGAGAAAACACAGCCAGTCAAGATCTGAAGATCTGAAGATACATTACTTCTGGCACTTCTTAATTAAAACAAACTAGAAAGGAGGGTGTGGGAGGGAAAGGTGCCTTGCTTTCAGTTTGCCTTTGGGTTCCAGCAACTGGTTTGTTAGGTTGTTCTATGCTAGATTAAAGAGGCCTCTAATAACTGATAGTCCCTTCCTGTGAGGGGATTTGTGTGTTGTAATTGCTTTACTTCTCACACTTATTTTTAAGAAATGAAGCCAACTGAGCCACTGATTCTCAGTGTAAGATACTTTCTCTCTTCGAGTAGTTTCTGTGGCTTCCTGCATCCTTTCTCGTGTTTCTGTATTGCTTTGCAAAATGCAGACACCTCAATCACATGCAGTCTCACTGTTGAGCCTACCAGTGCCATATACTAGAAGTTTTCCATACAATTTTTATCTGCAAACCTTTAATATTTTTTGTTGAAGGTGTAGACATGTGCAAAGCAAATTTAAGCCAACATCTTAAGAGCTGGCTTTTCTTAAATAATTGTTACTAATCTCTGAGAAGTGGTATACCGTTTTTTCCCCTCTTACTTTGCTTTATCAAGTGCCCTAAGGAGTCTATAAACCATAGAATAAACACCATTGCCACATGAGAAGTAAGTCCTCTTCATTCCAGTTTGTAGATCAAAAGAACAGGCCTTTTTAGTCATAGTGTGATACTAGAAAGAAGTGTTAAGAGCCTGTATATTCTGACTTCTGAATCCTTGTCCGTACCCAATGTGACCTGCGTGGTGTGGGTGAAGGTGTCTGTGTTTTGTCAGATGTCTACATCTCCTGTCTGAATTGGCTGTGCACATAGACGGACCCAGATTACTCCATCTCTGCCTTGTCTGCTGTATTATTTACCACTCCGCTATCTTTAGCAGTACTGATTTTGTCTTCTGCCAGATCACCAGTGAAAATACTGAATGGAGTTTGGTACCGAGGCAACTTCCCCCCATGGATATGATTTTTCAGTAACTGTTGGTATCTCCTGATTGTTGGATTCTTTGTTTAACAGATGCATTTTGATGGTGTACAGTATTGTTTTTTAAAAAATACATGTATCAGCAAGTTGCATAGTACTAAGTACATCACATCTGAGTGGTCGGTAAACTTCGATTCTCCTGCTGGCAGAAGCTGATGTAAGGCTCATAATCAGGTCAGGTGAGCTTTATGAGCCAGTCTTCATCTTCTCCTCTTCTCTGATTTATTGATGTGGGTTTTGCCTCTGGAAGTAATTTTCCTCTACTCAGGTTGAAGGAAAGAGCAGGTAACATACTAATGGGTCAGTGTCCCACAGACTGGGGGCCCAAAGGAAGGGTTACATGGAGGAGTCTGAAGGAAGGCCTTAACTATACCTTTATCCTCAGGGTTTTCCTTATGACTACCTTTAGGCAGACTCATGCTGCATCCGCACTGCTGTGCTTGGTACGTGTCCTCTGTGGAGCTCTGCTCTGCTGTCTCTCCCCATATCCAGGCCTTTTAAAGCTTCCTTGAAGAAGGATCCACTTACAATGAGAACATACACTGGATTAAATGAAGAGCAGTGTCGTGCTGCCTCAGAACGGCTTTCCTTATCAAATGTGAAAGCTTTTGTCCTTGTTGCTGCAGCTGTAACTGATCACAGGCGAACTTCACCATAGAATGAGCTCTATATCTCTTACCTGGCTGCCAAAACCAACTTTCCTAAGCTGGCACTCTTAGTAAAGAGGAGTAACTGTGCTAAGTATGCAGGGTAATTATTCAAAGTGGCACATAAATGATTGGAGATCATTCACTAAGCTTTCATGCTTGTGTTTGTGTTCAAGTCTTCCAGCCATACTTCCCTTTGGTAAAGTTCTCTTCCTTTCATCCTTCTTCACCTCTCCGCAGCATAGCATTTGTGCCCGTCTTGCATTTTCTGCTGTGACACAAAAGCAATTGTCATAGGAAAATTGCTGCTTTTGCTCTGTGTCAGCAGGTACTGATACTTGTTAATTCAACTGTGTCCCTTTAGTTGCTCTAAACTGGCTATTGGACTTGGCATTACCTACTCCTTTTCACTTCCCTTTGGAAATGATTGTTGGCAGTTAGTTCTGCAACTGCCCTCATTCTGGCTGGTTTGTCAGGTGTTGCAGGACAGATCACCAGAACGCCAAGCACGAGCTTGTTCTTGTCTGAAGTAGTGGAGGCTGTACAGGTGGAGTAGTGAGAGGCTCTGAACTGAGCCCAAGAAGCTCTAAAAACTTCACTCTGTGACTATGTGGACACTAGAAGCTCTTGCTCAGTATCAATAGCTTCAGCAGGATGGTCCAGTCTACAGCAATAAGGGCTGGATTCCAGTTTTGGCAATGCCTCTGAAGACCTGTGTTGTTGTCATGACAGCTTCCAGCTCTATCACTGCCCTTTTTGCCCTTACAAAGTATCTGTATCACTTTTTCAAGTTCATGATCATGGTGGTGCTGGGACAAAAGACGTTTCCAGTTGTTAGTTCCATGTTCCAGCATGGCAGTCCACATGAAACCTGTAACCCGTCTCCTGCTCTGAGTTGGGTGGGCAGGATAGGCAGGTCTTAGGGCTCACCAGCCAGGTGACTGTGTATCCACTACTTGGGAAAGTGCAGCAGAAGTGCAAGTTTATGCTAAACATGTAATTCTTCTACTGGGACAGAGTATTTCCAAAGGAAGAAGAGAGAGTTTAACAAAGGCAAACAGTTTTGAAAGATAGCTGTACTTGTGCTTGAGAGCAGGGTTGTCTATGTATCCATAGCTAACAATATATCTGGGCAAAAGTTTTTGGGAGAAACTTAGAGTGAATGAGAAAAGAAGGGCTGAAGAAAACCTGTTTGTTCTTGCTCATACTGAGCGCATGAGTGTGCTCCTGACGAAGGGAAATTAGATTTAAAAGAGGTGGCTTGGGTTGGGGGGTGGGGGAGAGTTGGGGAACACAGCTGGGGCTGGCTGATTTAAACACAGGGTTTTCTGGGAATGGAAAGTGGCAATGTAAGGTATAAGCCATGCTGTTTGTTCATCTTTAACACAGCCATCTGCTTCAGCTACTTTAGTCTAACTAGTAATAAGCACTTGATCAACCATTAGAGCTACTCTGGATGTTAATAACATTCATGCAAATAGACTAGAAGCTCTGTTTCCCTGAATCACTTTAAATAAAATGCAGAGTTCATAGGTAGTTTTCAGGGTAGATTGCTGACATTAATTGAAGGACATTAAGCTGTTAAATGGGAAATAGTCTAAGTTGGATGGTTCTGTTCTATTAAACATTCATTAGTGCAGGAAAATGCTTGGGTTCTTAAAGGTGTTTTCTAAATCTAGAATAATTGAGATACTAGCAACCTGGTGTTAAAAGTTGTTAGCATGGAAATTGGCAGGTGGAACTGGACATTATGTGAAAGAAATTACTTACTTAACTGGTGAAATATTTCCTGTCTCTCTCAAGTACATAGGCTGCATGGGAGTCCAAATGCAACACCTGAAATAGTGGGTTCACCGTTACCCTAAATGGTGTTTTGTATTCATTGCTCCTCAGCACTTTTTAGTAAACTTCTAATTCACTTAAACAATAAAACATGGAATGAAAGAGGATAAAATAATTGTAATATTTAGGACTTCTTTCCCTTCCTTCATTCTAAATAGAGCAAGTACAGTACAAAGTTTGGGAATATAGTTCAGAAATTTGGTTTTAAAAGGTGAGTAGTAATCCATGATTACGTGGATTTTTTTCTCTCCTTTCACTGTCTAAATAATACTATTCAGAAGGATTTCTAGTGAATTTAGAGAAGACATGCAGCTCTGCTTACGCTCCTCCACAGACTCTTGTTAGCTGATTCACAAAAAGGCATGCTGGTCATGTGCTCTAATGGCAAAGATAATACCTATGGCTGTAAAGTGCTCTTACACAAGGGAAGTGTTCACGTATTCTCAGCTTTGCCATGTTTGGGGTCACATGGGAAGGGAGTGGAAACTGGGTAGGAAGTAAGGCCAGAAAAGGTGCAGAGGTCTTGCAGAAGTGGCGTGGGTATAGTGGGACACATGGCAGAGATGTGGTCTGCCTGGCATAGCAGCCTTCCTCTACACTGGCAGCTTCCCTGCAGGAACCAAGCTCCTCAGCCCCTTCATCCAAGTCCCGCCAGCAGTGTGGGACTTCTGAGTCCCAGCTGAGCTGTCACATGCCACGTGGCTGAATTGCATCAAAAGTGCTGGAAAAAGCCAGTTTGTCTGCTAGCCCAGCACTCAAAAACCACAGTTCTGCAAAGAAATTTCAGTCTTGAGTTCTTTTTCTAAAATTGCTGTAATTTTTTCCCTAGCAGTGGTACCAGCTTTGCCAGTTCTCTATAAATCACTGAGGAAGTGTTGTTGCAGACATTGTCAAGGAATCTGGTCAAACTGTTAACTTTCTTCTAGTGGTAATTAAAAGGGAGTGTTTGAATCTGTACCGAAATTATACAGTGCAGTGGTTTATGGGCTCCATTGCATTTTGCTCAGAGGTTGAAACAAGACTTCAGATGTTCTTGTGTGAACAATTTAGTCATGCCAGGATGAGGAGGAAAAAGCCTTCCTCATTCCATATTCAAGTTCTCCCTGCTTGGCAAGCTCTAATTAATCTTTCCTTGAACTGCTAGTGTGTCCTACCTTAGCTACTGAATTTGTTTGTAGTGTACAAATGCTAAAATCCTAAACAGAGGGTGTAAGAGCACTGATCAGCTGAATGAGAGCATGCAGTTCTGAAGCTGTGGTGTGAAGCAGGGAAATAAAACCAAACACAGTCCAGCACCTGGATTTCTGTGGCTGTGGTTGAAAAAAAAAAAAAGAGTAGTCAAAATGCTGCTTCAGGGAAACTTTGCTACTGCCACCTGTAAGTGCTATTTTAAATGCTGGCATCAGAATGTGTGCTGCTGTTCAAGGTAAACACTGCAGTATGGAGATTTGGGCTGGATGTGAAAGGCACTGATTATGAAAGATTGGCTGGAGAGGGAGAAGGGTTTGGCTAACCTCGAGGGCTCAACAGTTGTAGCTAAAAGACAAGGTATGGGCCTTGTGGCACTGTTTGTGTGTGCCTCAGTCAATGTCTTGTGAGTATCTGTGTTGTTCCTCTGAGAAGCAGGTCCTGCTTTTCCAAAAGGCAGGCTTATTTTTTTATAAAGACAACATGCCCTTGATTTTAAAGTGGTTAAAGGGATTTGCTTCCAACGGCTTCAGCTGACTGAAATAGGTTCTGACAGTTGTGATACTTAACATTTTAGAGGTGAGATTGTAGGCTGCCTTTTAATAGGGGCAACCATTTCTGATTCAGAGCTTAACAGCAGCAGACACAGAGGATGAAAGTCTAGAAGCGTTGAAAAGAGAAAAGTAATGTTAGGCTGGTGTTCCTGCCATGCTGATTCTGGCAGTGGAGGCAGGTGGGAGGAGAAGGAAGATACAGAGTTGTCTCTCTTGCTCATCAAATGCTAATCTATATTAAGACCACCAGAGTGGAAACTGTTTTCTAAAACTTTGCTTTGCTGTGGCCTTCTAGTGGCTTTTTCAATGCCTGAAATATGTTGCTTTTTTGCTGTGCCATCATCAAAACATATATGACCTTTCTCCACCTAATTGTTAAGGTTTTCTGCCTGTCACCAGCTCCTCCACGTACTGGAGGGGCACAAGAATTCTTTCAAGCATGAAATTGAAACCGCAAACCTGAGGCTAGATACAGGCTGATGCATTTGCTCTGAATTTAACTTTATTATGTTAATCTCTGAATTTAACTTTATTATGTTAATCAGATAGGCAACTTGAGAGAGAAAAGTGTTTTTTCCCTGTGGAGAAGAGATCTCTATTTGCCCTTACTGGAAGGCAGAGAGGTGACTATCACCTGTGGGACAGGGATAGGTTAGCAGGAGGGAAATCCTAGTGTGCCTCAAAGCTGTCCTCTTGACGTTCTGATTCAGAGATGAATTTGAATTGCTTGACTTGCCTTTTAAAGGTATTCTGTACGTCTGAATACTAGGGTGCTTGTTTTGTGAAACCACCGGTGAATTCTTTCTGATGCATAGTTTTTGTGTGGTTTAGCCCCTATGCTTTTTATGAGGCCACTTAAGATACTTTATCTGAACATATTTTTAAGTGTGTAGTAGAGTAGGGATAAAAAAAAAGTAGTAATACTGTGTACACACAGAAGTGACCCATGTAGACAGTCACTGCCTGTTGAAGATACATAATACCTGAGCATTAGTGATTCATTAGCAATTCTCAATTCACTGGTTCCCAAGATGGCACTATCAAATTAGTGAGGTGTTCTTGGTTATGACCAGTGGCTCATCTAAATACATGCGTTGATGGTTGTTGTTTTATGGGGAAGGGTCAGACAAATGTTCCTGCAAGTTGGGAAGTACGAGTGCTAAGAAGAATGTGGAGCAAGGCAAATGAGGGATTAATGCAAATGACACATTGTCGCAGATGGTGAAAGGGATGAATCAGACTCGGATGTGCTAATAGCTGTTATTACTGAAGGAACTCTTTCTCAAACAGTTGTTAGTATGGTTTAAGCTTGTCATTTGAGGGCCTGTGTGTTTATCCCCAGCCTTTAACAACACAGACTGTTCAAGAGCTGAGGCTCATAGCCACTTGTTCACAGCTGCTTGCACACATGGCTGCATGGAGAGGTTCTCCAGCAAGATGATCTATGCCAGAATCAGTGAATGGCTCTATTGTTTTCCCTTGGTTAAGAGGATACATGTTGATTATTGAAATAACCTTAAAAAGCAGGAAGAGGACAGAAGGATGGAAAGCTTTAATATTTTACCCAGCACATCTTAAGCTTTGCAAACCAGAATAAGCAGCACATTAGAAGTGTCTAGTTATACCCACTAGGAGGAAAATGTGCCTGTCAATGGAGTTATCTGTGTTGAAGAGAGAGGGTGTTCTTCTTGCCTTTCACTTCTTTCACCATATAAGCTGCAGTTCTGCCATTTTAGAAGAGGCTGCATTGATTTTTACTTCTTTTAGGGTGATAATAATGAAGTTTTCCGCAGGAGGGACAACTCCAGACTAGGGAACTGAATTCAAACATCTTACAAATTCAAACAGATGTGGCTGGACCAAGTGTTTGTTCAGAATGGAGACTTTGAAAAGATCAGTAAGTGGACAGTGCCACAGTTCTCTAAGCAATAGTTCATAGACACTGACTGTGTTCTAGGACTCTGATCTTTATCCAAATCCCTGCTGTTTTTTTGATTTGCAGAGCTTCTGTTGAAGTTCTGCTCTGTCTCTGAATGGAAGAGACCTTCACACAGATAACTTTGCTTCTGGTCAGATATTGCAAAAGGTGCCTCAGATACTTAAAGGAACTCAGGGAAGGGCACAAGTGCCCTGCAGCAATTAAGATCTGCTCTCAACTGCAAAGAGATTTGGCTATGTCCCATAGCATATGCATCTGGCCACAAATCCTGCTACAATAGTACCCTTAGAATACTGAATTAATGGAAAAGTCATCAATATAAAGTATATTTAGGTGTTCTTTCCCCATTAGTAGCACAAACTATAAAAACACACCATGAAGTTCTAGAGCTTTCGATGTCTTCTGAAGCCAAATTCTCACTTAGAAGATAAGACAAACTCTATCTTAGTAAGTCTTTCATGAAACTCTGCTTTTCTGGCCATAGAGGAGTAAATTTTTGTCTGGAATGGAAACAAAATTTGTCTACTGGTTTTCCTACCAGGGAGATGGTGCAGGAAGAAGTATACTTGATTTCCCAAATAGGGCTTGGTTACAGCCCTTGCTATTAACAGTACAAAGCTGCTTTGTGCTTTCTGGAAGTTGCTGAGAAAGATTGATCAAACCTCTTGGATATTTGAACAACAGTTTCTCAACAGGGAGAACTAATAGTTGAACTAGCTAAGTGATACTTTCTACTAGACTAGAGGATTAGCAGAAGGGGAAAGAAAAAAATTAGCTAGAAAACCTGCCAAATGATTTTTATATATTAAGCTTGTATTCAGTATGAGCTGAGTACATTTTTAAGTCCTGCTTATCACTTCTTGCTGTGCTTTTACCTGTGCTGAATTTAAAGTTAACTGTTTGCTTAATAAATAAATGAACTGAATTTCTGAGCTGTGGGAATTCATCTTGCAGGTGAGGCATGTCAGCTCATAATGTGTTTCTTCTACTAAGGGGCAGATGCCTGTTTTGAACCCTTATACTTCTTCTGTTACTGACAAAAGAAATGTACTACTGGAGGCATGTGGGTAAAATAATCTTTTTATAAGGTGATATTAAAAAAGCCTGTGTTAGAAGAAGAGTCAGCGATGATCTAAGTAGAGTGTGTATCCTGAAAGTAATAGGGATAGGAAGCATTGCTGCTTTGGAACAGTTCAGAGATCCTTCCAGTTTGGGCCTGATTGTAGTTCCAGTCTGTGTCTGGGACCAGTGGTGGCTCTTTTGGGTGAAAATGCAATGGACTCCACAGGAGGCATTGAGAAGATGGTCTTTTTTATAAACCTCTGTAATAAGTCATTACTTTATGTTTTGGAGCATCAAGGTCCCTCTGTAAGTCCTCCTTCTAAATCCTGTTGCTGATAGTACTGTTATAAACATCTTCATCTACAGATACAAGTATGGAAAGTTTCATGGGGAGATGTTGTTATCCTTTTATTTGATCAGCTAATAGAATTGAAAACAAGACAGGTCTGAGGATAGTTAGCATGCCTAGATGCTGACTGTTTTCTACTAGTGGTAACCATTAGTCAAATAAAAGGTATCACCTCCCTGTATAAAATTTGCTTTTCTATGCAATGATGGTATCACTTGAAATGCTCACGATGTCTTCCAGTTCACTAGCACACATTTGAAACAAAGTACATCCAAGTGTTGAAAGTTCATGGATCCTGCATTGAATTTCTGTCATTGAGGAAAATTGTTATTTTTTCCCCATTTTTCTACCCTCAGTCATGGATCAAAATGGTTAAATTGTACTTCTTGCAGCTCAAACGATTATCCATTACTGCACGATGAGGAGCTTTGCTAGATGCCTTTCAAAAATAGAAGCTGGTCATTAGTTCTTTCCTGCTGTTTTACTGATACAATCAAAGAGTTACAAGATAGGATGCTTTTTCTTTGCACCGTAATCCTGCAGGAGTGTCTTTAGGATTCTGCTTTCTAGGAGCTATTCAGCTGATTTCTTTTAAAATTAGGGAAAACAAACTTATTTTCCAGTTCTCTGGAAAAGTTGCTAGTCTTATAAAGACTGTGTGTTTTTACTGTGTATCTAGTCACTTAAAGTTCAACATCTAGGCCTCATCCTTTGCTGCTCACAACCCTTTGGGTTGTTTATACTAAAGAAACTGATGGTAGAATTAGGAATCTGTGATGTTACCTTTCAATTTACAAAAATATTCAAGGTCCTTTGCTCATCTACTACAACTAGTAGTGTCTGTGCTCTCTCCTTGGCTCTTTCAAGGAGATACCCAGCTCTCACTCCGAAACTCCCTCGCTGAATTGTTCTCCAAGCCATGTTCTGCTTGTTCTGTCAGGTTTTTTTTTTGCTTTCTTCTCCTACTCTGTGCTAGTTGCTGTGGTGTTTCTCCTGACTGCTCTCTTACTCTCCTACAATTGTGTACGTGCCAAAAGCAATGTACACCTTAGCCCCTTTTCTAGGGTCCCTGGGCAGCCCCATAAATGCCTTTGTTTTGGGCTGACGTATGCTCCTGTTTGGAGTGGAGGCTGCTAAACTCTTTCAGGTAGAATCTTAAACAGTAAGTCCTAGTTTTTCTCCTAGTTTCAGTACGTATTATGTTGGTTATGATGATAGGTTCTTACCTTTATTATCAAGCTTCAAGTCAGCTAAACTTCCACATATGGAGATATGCTTCAGGGTGCTGATGTGTGTGGCCACATGTCATTGAATGCAAAGGGTGTTCCAAAGAGACAGCTCTGGTCCCTCTTCCCGCAGGTGAGGTCTGGGTAAAGACTCATAGTTGCTTCACTCTTCCATGAACTTCAATTCTTCTCTCATCACTCAATTTACCAAAAGGAAAAGTATAAGACTCTTTCTGCTTACAGTCCTCCAGATTTCTGTGTTTCTTTTTCTACACTCCTGTCCTCCAGAACAGAAGCTGATCTTAAGAGAGAGCATGATTTTTGGTTGAGATGCCAAAGGAAAGCTGCACTAACTCTCCAGTTTTTTTGCTGATGTTTTGCAGGTCAGAAGAGTGCGAGCCCAAAAGACTCCCTCTGGAAGGCACAGTGTTTCTTTTTAAGAGATTCTTCTGGGCATCTGTCAGTGCTCAGCTCATTGAAAAGTCACTGACTTTGTGACTCCCACAAGCTCTAAAACTGTATAGCAGTCAAAGCCAATCCTTTACAGATGGTAGGACCCACAAAGATTCAGGAAGGAGTGACCTAATATTGCAGTGAAGCAAGTGGAATCTCCTCTTGGGAGCTCTGGGACAATTTAATAAAGCTGTCTTCTAGGACAGTTTAATAAAGCTATATCAACCCTGTAGTGTGGGGGGAGCAATACCTGCATCCCTTAGAGTAAGTTGTCTTATTTCTGTGGAGAACCAAGCAATTAGTGGTATTCTAACAGCTTCTTACCATTTTCCATTTTCAGGAGAATTGGAGATCGCTTAAGAATATGGGCACATAAGGTTCTTTTATCCACAAAATGCCCTCTCCTTTCCTTGTCTTTATCTTTCCCTCTTTCAAACATCAACAGTTATGGCAACAGGAAGGTTGGAGGCAAATAAACAGCTGGCAGTCTTCCTAATCAGCAGCAACACAGGCTGGAGTCTCTCCTGAATTCAACAGCACAGTGGTAGAATCACAGTAGCATTGCTAACAGTAGCACAAAGGGTATTTTGAGCTCGCAGAGTAGCTGGATCTAGTGAGGTGAGATGTAGCTCATGCTATACCTTCTGTCAGAGCTGAACAACATGATGCATACAAATGCGTGTAGTCTAAGGTTTTAAAATTACTTTTCTTATTTATTTACATATTTATTTATTTTCCAGAACAAAATGGTAAAAGAGGATCTGAGTTGCAAAACGAGGACTGTGAAGGAGCTACTTAGTTGCTGATTCTGGATTACTTAAAGAAGAAAAAAAGAGGGACATTGTGGTAGCCTTTCTTATCTGGCTTTAATGCAATGCCCTTCTAATAGCCTAGCAATTTTTCCACAAATTGGGGGTGGGGTGGGGAAATAGGTTTGTCAACTATGGAGTTAAATACTAGTGTTCCAGGGTTTGATTTCCAATATACTTGTATCTTATCCCTCCTTCTGTTGGTGTCTTTTTTTGCACTGTCACTCTGCAGACTGTTTTTCTGGTATGCCTGTAGAACTTGAGTCCTTTCTCTTTTTTTTGTCTGCTGAGAGTTTCCTTAGCTCATACTGTTCCCAATTATAGGATTAAAAAAGGTATTTTACAGTCTATATACCGATAAGCTGAAAATGTTTGGTAACTGTTACCTTTATTTGGCCCCAGATTTAAATTGTTCAGATTTACCAGGTCTAATGGGACAGATTCATTCTTTATGTGATTGAAAGGCATTGAAAGGCTGAATTTGTCCTTAGTTATCTGTGAATGGAGGTGAACGTTCCAGATTTCAGATCTCAGTCCTACTCTTCTGAACTTTAAAAAAGTTTAAAGATTGGAGATTCAATCCAAGCTCCATTGCTTGGATTTATCTGCTGACTGGTTTGAAGTTAATCCAGAGCTGAAACACTCTCCACGCTTCAGGGCAGTTAAAATTTGAGTTTCAAGGCTGGGGAGGATCAGGAGGGAGGGAGGAGGGAGACCAGTGGGTTTCCTTAATTGCTAGTAATGCTTTAATGAAGTTGAATAGTTCTACCTGAGTTTGATAATCTGAGTTCCTTTTTAGAGTATTACAGTCTATCAGGAGATAACCTGCACTGGAGTGATTCCTTCTCATAGCGCCAGAGTTGTGTGAGAGCCATTTTATCCTGTCATTTTTAATGAAAGTTAAACCAGGAGTGATAGTATTTGAAGGCTGTCACTTCTGGCTGACAACTACTTCATCTCCATTTTCATGCACTCAGCTTTGTGTTTGTAAGCATCTCCTGCAAAGGTACAGCTTAAATATATGGACTTCTGCATGCCTGTAATGTATATGGACTACCTACAAAATCCATTCACCTGAGAACTGTTCAAAAGTCAATGTTTAGATGTGTAAGGTGTGAGAGTGCGTGTCTGAGTCTGTTTGGTGACAGATTTTGGATTTAATCCTAAAATACCTCCCAGGATGTAATTTTAAACATGAATGTTGTAAGCAGTAGTGGGTAAGGCCAGCTCAGCATGTGTCAAGCTATATGGTGGCATGTGTCAATAAAACAGCTCTTCTACAGTCACAGCTATTTTTAGTGCTGGTGCATCCCGCAATACTGCAGCTGCTTCTGCCTGCACTGAGCTGCTAAGGGCTTTACTTTGGCCTCTGTTAGCTTCTGCTCCTGAGATCTCTTATTCCTCCCCTGTGATGGAGTGGCCATGCAATGCCAAACCTGTAGATGACGCTTAGTGCCCCTGAGTTCTGATACTCAGCCTGCTAGAAGTAGAGCAGAAGGAACCGGAGCCTTTACAGCACTCTGGGGTTGGAAGTGCAGAGGAAGTGGAGGCTGGGAAGTCTGGAGTGGAGTCTGGATCTGCATGCCAGTGAAATTTTAACCAACAGAGTTCCTGCAGGGCTCAGAGCAAGCTGTCACTGTGCTCCAGGTTTTCAGGGCATGAAAAGAAATTACAGCTTTTACAAGCTCATCTAAAAAGTGCAGTGGTGCTGCTCACTTACAGCCTGTGAATCAAAGCCTCATGGGAAGCATGTTTGCAGCTTGGGGATGAGCAGAGGCGCTGCCAGGGATTGCCTCTGTAGCATTGTGTACATGGTGATGCAGACTGTTGTATGATGGAGGGGCTGCTGCCCAGGGCCTGTTCTGTCCTGATTCCCAAAATCATGGTTCCATTCAGACTTCACTGCTGATTATAAACAGCGTGGTGAGTTCAGCTAGACTGAGTGGGCATAAGCCAGTGGACACATGCTAAAAACTGCAATAAAGCCCAGTAGCAGGGAGAATAGGGGCATTCTTTCTTCTTTTCTGGGGGGAACAATTTGCAATTCCTTTTTAAGAGCATTATATTACAGGGGTATTTAGGCTTAAATCACCAGAGACTTGGCACCACAAGATGTTCTCATCAGTGTTTGGGATGCCCTCGGCAACTTGCAGAATTGGACTGCATCTCATCACCTACATTGGCACATGGGCTCTTCTTTCTTTCTTTCCCTACGCCTTGCATTGCTCTCTGAGTGTGATAGGACACTTCCTCTTTCCCCCATGCTGTGATTCCCAGACCTGTGAAATTGCTGCTCTTTCTTAGCACTAAAATCTGTTCTGCTCCCTGTGTCTTTTGGGTTTGCTTTTGCTTCTGAATTTAGTGAGGCTTCTGTCCATAGTTTCAATATATTAGGAGAGGGACATTGTTTTTAAAAAGCAAAGCAAGCAACATGAATTGTGAGCAGGAAAGCACTTTTAAGTTGCAATTCATTTTATGGCAAACTGCTTTCAAGATATGTATAAAATAAACAAAAATCCTAAAAAAATCCTTCAACTACTCAAAGCAAAACAAACTTGGCACATTAAATAATGTGTTAAAAAGCATCTATAAACCAGATGATGGTTTCAATGCAATTTATTTTTCACTCCTGTAGAGACGGTGAATGAATCATACATGGTTATGGCACTTGTGAATTGTAAGTCTCCTCACGACTGAAGGTAAATGTCAAAGACACCATGTGTTAGAACAAGACATTTTGCTTGGCAGGTATGGCTTATTCAGGAAGTAGGCTTCTGTTTTATACCTATACACTCTACATTGCTCAATTGAGTGTATTGATTCCTTGAGCTGTCTTGTGTGGTTGAATACCTGCTCCTCGTTTAGGTAAATAGCATTTTCTTTGGTAGTGTAGAAGGGAGGGGATATGACCAGTGCATCCCTTTGGCACTCTTTTAGTAAGCAATAAGCAGAACACATCTGTCTCCTGTGCAGTCTGGAGGCACAACGTGAGCTGGGTTAGAACTGAGTTGCCAGAAGGCAAAACATTTGTGGCCATGTCCTCTGTTCTCACTGACTTCTGACTTCTGACCTGAATAACAGCGAGTTTCAACTATCAGTGCTCAGAGCTCTGGCCTGGCCTTCTTCCAACAAACAGAAGAGGTTTCAGACATGCAGGGTGAGCAGAGGACATCTGATGCAAAGCTTTTATCTCCTGACCTTTCACGGCTTCTCTGAGAGAAGTGAAACCTTTCCTAGAGGACCTGACTCTGAAATGGTTCCCTAGAGAGTTCTCACATCTCCTAGCCTCTTTTAGCTTCTCACTGCCATCAACACTGAGCTTATTCCACGGATAAATCCAACTGTACTGGTGCTGATTTTTGAGAGAGGAGAGGAGCAGAGCGCAGCGCCTCCCAACTCCTTCCAGGCGGGACAGTTGCAGCCAGCAAACTTTGATCAAAAGTGAGCACTGTTTTTTTTGGGCGGTGTCTGTGTGGCTGCAGACTGATCAAAGCCGAGGTGGGAAGAAGATGGAACATGGCATCGTGCTCACAGCATTGCTAGTTAGAGCATATTCCAGAGAATATGCTATATTCACTGGAAACACAGCCCAGAATGTTTCCTGCTGAGCCTGTGTGTTTTCTCCCTTCAACTGAGAAACCAGTGTAACTCAATGAGGTAGGGAAACTCCCGGTACATGGGCTGTTAGAACTCCAAGACCTGTGTATTGCTGGTGTTTTACTGACTCAGAATGAAAGAACAAAGTATGCTTTGAGCCAGGCATGACAAAAGGAAGGGATTTGTGTGAATGAGAGTGAGGGTATTGGTTTTCTTATAGCTTGGCCTCAGCAAATCAGACCCTTGTTGTAATCTAAAGATTTGATTACCAAAGTATTTAGACTCTAACTATTCCAGTAGAACAAACATCAAGGAAAAGGTGGAGCCTCAAGATGTGGCAAGTGTCTGCACAAAGATGTATCCTTAGAGTCTGGAGTGGACAGAGGTGCTGTTGTGCACAGTGCATAGTGCTGGTCTTAATGTACATATGAAACATGCCTTGGATGGCTGCACCTTGATTCCTGTAGCTCCATATTCTATCTCTTTCTCCCAGATCCCCACCCCTTGCCTACCTGCTCTACCTACAGCCATTGACTGCCACTGCTCTGCTGCTGTGTACCACAAAGAAGTTATAGTCCTGAGCCAAACTCTGTAACCTTGGGCTCTCTGCTGGATGGTGCTTTTGGACTTTCATCTTTCTGGATGTTGCCTCCCTCCTTCTCTCCAAATCACAGCACAGATTCCTACAGCTGTGACAAAGCAACACAGGACAGTTTATAGTTTCTGATACAATGGAACTTTTTGGGGGGGATTCTTTAGTTCCTATGGGAATGATCAATCTCCTCTTCCATTGTAGTCCCAGGAGAAGTAAGCTCATCTTTGGCCAGTGATGAGTAATGGGATGGGTACAAGTGAGATGAGGATGCCCTGATGAAAACCTTGTTGGAATGGAAGGTAGGATTATTCCTGTGCTGTTACACACCCTACACATATCTAAAAAGACCTCATATGTGAAAGTCTCCTTACTGCTAGCAGTGAGTTTCCTAGATGCAAAATTCAGGTGTATCTTGGCAGAAATGTAGCTGAACTGGTGCAAAGGATATTGTTGACTGTCACTCATCTGCTGGTATCAGGATACCTTTCTGGGTTGGATGAGTTTAAATGAGTGGCAGGGACAGGGGATGCACTAAGCAGATTTTAAGAAATTTCCTTTAAAGCAACATTTTTTGGAATCTAGCATCTGAATTTCTCTTTTCATACCATGTACAGGGGATGTGATAAGCAGAGAGATTTCAAAAGCAATGCAGTTCAACATAATGGAAAACACCTGACCTGTATTGGATTCCATTTGGGATCTCAGTAACAGCTGCAAATAAGGCCAAGCTGAATTTCATCAGCATAGTGAGATCTCAAGAGCCCCTTTGCAGCATGCCTGGAATACAAAATGCAGCTAACCCCCCTGCATTTATTGGCATGACAGCTCTTGGAGTGGGAGAGAGAGGATGTGTACGTGTGTGACTTGATGGCTGAAGGTAGAGTTGTGCTGCTTAAATTTTTAAGGATCAATTCATGGAGGCTTTGATGCTTGATGAGGCTGGGGTGCTTTTAAGCTGGGAAAGGAGACAGGTTGAGCACCTGCTGGGATTCCATTTTGCGAGCAGTTTCTTTCTTTATAATAACAGGAGTTGTTCTGCTGCAATGTGTTTTTAGTAAAAAATGGCTTTTTCATCCAAAAGGCTAGGGTTTGGTGTTTTTTTTTTTATTTTTTGTGTGTGTGTTTGGTTTGTTTTGTTTTTTTCCCCAGGAAACTGATTTTCCTCTCAGTCTCAGCAGGATTTACCAAGTCCATGCCAATATTTTCAGTTTCATCAGACTTTCCTTTTCAGTTCTAATAATGCTGGTACCTTTAGGGGTGGCCAAAATCTGCCCCTGTGACTTCACCTTTCAGTTGGCTTCAGTCTTACATTGGATCAAACCCTGTTCATTGCTTAGCCACTCTCTCCCTCATTCTCTGATGATGTGTTGGTCCTATAGCCTCTGCTAGAACTGGTGCAGGCTCCTGAATTCCAGAGGGGCCTCCTGAGCATTGCAGATGGTTGCTGCAGGGCAGGATGGGGAGGCTGGATGAATTCAAATCATGTGCTTCTCCTTCATTATCCTCTACCCACCCAGTTCAACACAGCAAATCTTCCCATCATATATTTTAAAAATTATTTTTCTTTTCTTTTCTTTTTTTTCTGCCTGTATAGGCTGTACCCTTGACTTAGTCACGCCGCAGTGCTTTCAACAGCAGGAGCACGCCCTTGTGCTACAGCAGAGCCTTACGTGGCTGAGCTCTGCTGTTTTGGCACTGGGAGAACTGTCTCTGTTTTCTCACCCAGCTAGCAATATTTCCCCTTGGTATAAATACATGAATTGTAGTCTTTGTTGTTTCCCACTTGAAGATGTGTGTCCCAGGCTGGTGCATCTGCAAGCCAGGGCTCTCTGCTGGCAGTGCTAAGGCAGCAAAGTTCTCATCTGCCACTTGAGCACATCTTATGCACACCCCGACAAAGGGTTTGTGCTGGTTTCTTAACACCTGCTAGCCATTTTCTTACTTAGTGAGGAGCAGGAAATTATACAGGACATACCATTTGGGTCTATGTATCCCATAAGGCTTTATTTCCACAAAGAATACAGGTGGTGTTGCTGCAGTGGTGTAATTGAGGTTTTTAGCTGTTGAAGAGTATTAGAAGCAGTTGCCATTTCCACAGCTACTTTGACATGTTTTGGTTTCTAGATCAGCAAGGACTGTCTGTTCAACTCAATTGATTTGCAACCCAATTTATTTCTTTTCCCACCTTTTTTTTATTATCACATCTAAAAATAAATTCTGCCAGCAGCCAGATCTGTTCCCTGCCCTTAATCAAATAAGAGATATCGAGAACTAACTGGAGTTCTTAGTGGAAATCGAGAGATTGGGAACAGTCCAGAAGCTAAGCCTGGTGTCTCCTCACCTCTGAAAATCTGAAACACAAATGACACAAATGTGCCAAGGCTCTGATAAGATGGGTTCAAAAAGGGTCAATTTTCAGCTGCTGCTTTCCCCTTTCTTCCCTCCCCTTCCCCTTTTCCCATCAGCTTGTTTGTAAATCTTCTCTCTCTCAGAGCAGTTCCAGGATTGCAGAAACAGAGGGGTTGTTGAGATCTGTCCCATGTCAGGGTGAACTCCATGGCCAGGGTTTCCTCTTGAACTCAAAGATGACTTCTATGGCAAGAGGAACCTGGGAGGAAAATGGGTAAGACTAGACAACAGAAGAGCTGAAATATATTGTCTTGTCCTGTTGGTGAGAAAGGACGCTGATGCTGATTTGGGGGTGGTGATGGTATGTGAGAGGCTATTTATTCCTGTGTGTTTCTTACTCCAGGATTCTGTTACAAACCCTGTGAGAGACACATCAGCCTGTCTCCTCAGCACATTCTGCCCAGGAAGAGGATTTTGCTCAGCTCTTTTTCTCCCACCACAGCACTATCACTTTTTTCTGCCATTCCCCTCATCTTGTGGGTAAGATGAGGAGTTAGAAAGGAAGAGAGGTGCTGATCTGGGAATTCACAGTCCCCTGGTAGGAGAGAGGGAGAAGGCTGAGGGGAGTTAAGACCCTTCTGCTCCAGTAAGTCCACAGCCATCTGAGGTACATGAGTGCAGTCTGGGTGTAGCTGGTATCTTTGGAGCCTTAGCATAAGGACAGTCATTTTGTCTCTTGAGTTAAGTGCAAAGATACTGAGGTTTTGCTGTATATTCTGGAGTGCTGGTATCACTGCAACAAAAGTGCGTGTGAAATCAAGGTAGCAGGTGTGCTGTGCTTTAAGAATCACAGGGTTATCCTGTTGGAGCAGACGAAAGAGCAGATGGCATAATTTAAGACCCTAGGTTCTTTAGACAAGATCTATTGGAGACTGAAAGGTGCAATCCCCATATCATTGTAAAGCATGTCATAATCTTAGATTTAACACATGACAATCAATATTAAGTCACAGAATCATAGAATGGTTTGGGTTGGAAGGGACCTTAAAGATAATCTAGTTTCAACCTCCATGCCATGGGCAGGGACAAGTCATAAAGTTTATCAAGTTTATCTCGATTTCAATCGAGTTTATCTCGATTTCAGTAAAGCATTTGACACTGTCTCCCACAGCATCCTCGTAGATAAGCTGATAAAGTATGGGTTTGGTGATCAGGTAGTGGGGTGGATCAAGAACTGGTTGAAGGGAAGAAGTCAGAGAGTTGTGGTCAATGGGGCAGAGTCTGGTTGGAGGACTGTGACTAGTGGAGTGCCCCAGGGGTCGGTACTGGGACCGGTGTTGTTCAATATCTTCATCAACGACCTGGATGAGGGTACAGAATGTATCCTCAGCAAGTTTGCTGATGACACTAAACTGGGAGGAGTGGCTGACACACCAGAAGGTTGTGCTGCCATTCAAAGAGACCTTGATAGGCTGGAGAGTTGGGCGGGGAGAAACTTAATGAAATTCAACAAGGGCAAGTGCAGAGTTTTGCATCTGGGGAAGAACAACACCA
>VZRW01001795.1:195948-206502 GCA_013398125.1 Aegotheles bennettii
AGATGATGAAGGGAATGGAACATCTCCCTTATGAGGAAAGGCTGAGGGAGCTGGGTCTCTTTAGCTTGGAGAAAAGGAGGCTGAGGGGTGACCTCATCCATGGTTACAAATATGTAAAGGGTGAGTGTCAGGATGATGGAGCCAGGCTTTTGTCAGTAATGACTAATGATAGGACAAGGGGCAATGGTTTTAAACTGGAGCATAGGAGGTTCCATGTAAATATCAGGAAAAACTTTTTCACTGTGAGAGTGCCAGAGCACTGGAACAGGCTGCCCAGAGAGGTTGTGGAGTCTCCTTCACTGGAGATATTCAAACCCTGCCTGGATGCGTTCCTGTGTGATGGACTCTAGGTGACCCTGCTCTGGCAGGGGGGGTGGACTAGATGATCTTTCGAGGTCCCTTCCAACCCCTTAGATTCTGTGATTCTGTGATAAAGCATGGGAGAAAAATTACGCTGTACAAGTAGGACTGTCAAATTTGAGAAGCTGGAAGATTTTGCTATCTCAACCTATTTTTGTCCTCCCAGGTGCTGTGCCCTGTACTTACCCTGCCTCTGTTAGAGTACCAATAAGGCTGTATTCTGCTTTTCAATAAGGAGTCATTTTCTAATTAATAATCATGCAGGACCTTTTATTCCAGAAATGCCTGTCCTTCAAACTAACATCTCCACCCTAACTCAGAGCTGGAGATCCTTCCTTGTGGTTATTTTATGGATGGGAATTGTTGCTGTTATAGAAGGTGACTGTGATTACTGCTGTGCAAAGATGCAAGTACGGGCAAGGCAGGCAAGTATGTATTTTTTCAAGACATGCAGAAAGATAAGTGAAATCTCTTTGTGGAATAAAATAACTGAAGACAATGGGAGTGATCAACAGGCAGTGTACTTCAAGATGGGGCCTGAGCAAGGCTAAAGCATCTGGTCTGGGAGTGGCTGAAAATGCAGAGAACCAAAGATGCACCTGTGTGTGTGTGTGTAAGGGTATGAGGCTGAGAGAGAAGGTATCAGGAATGAACCTGATGGAGCAAGGCAAAAACTTTCACTAGGAGGAGCAAGCCTGCTATGGGTTTTTGCTTTCTTGGTAAAAGTAGGACCTAATGTCTATTTTTGTGAGCCAGCAGGGCTGTACCTGCATAACACCTTTCCAGATATAATTTTCAGGAACATAGGTAGGTCTGTGATACTAATAAACTGCTTAGGCAGAGAAGGCAACACAGAAATAAGAAATATGTTGTTATTTTATTATTTTGTTTTTAATTTTATTTCAGGGCTTCAACCAGAAAGGAGCAGGTATCACAGCCTCTGTTGGGCTAGGTTAAGGCTGTAGGTGGGAGTGTGTGTGCTTTAGTGTTCGTAACACCTGCAGTGAGGAACTGACAGAACAGGCAAACTCTGATATATGGCTGAAGCAATACTGACATTTTTATATGCTTACTCCATTACTTCAACCAAAGTTATAAGGATGAGCAGTACTTCAAGAAAAGTGGGCTCCTATTGACTATTCGTTCCAGGACTGACCTTGCAAAATTGTATACTTAGGCCTGTTGCCTTCAATTTTTCCATGAGTGAGGGTTGAAGAAATCTATATTGGCCATGGAGCTTGTTGATAAGATCACCAAATTCACTTAATTCATTCCTATAATAATAAGGTAGTCCATTAGCCTACAGTGCCACCTAGCCTCCTCATCCTTTGGAGAGCAGGAAGTATGGTGTGAACATTTTTGAAAGATAAAAACATCTTGGAAAACATTCATGTAATGACTCTNNNNTGTTTAAAGATACAATAATTCAATCTCATCAGAAGAAGATTTTCATCAGCATGCTGAAAATTGTTGCCCTGGTGTTAGCCAGTGGGGAGGAAAACAGGGGAGAAATAGAGATTATTTTTCTTCAAAATGTTAGTTTCTTGTTCAATCCAAGTATTACTCATAATTTGTAAGGTCTGAGCTTGGTAAGGAAATGGCCAAGCTGGTGCATGACTATTAAATATTTTAACAGTCTGATTCATCTCCAAGTGATTCAGAGACTATTGATAGTAGTCCTGTCAGGAGTTGCCATCTCTGTGGTGAATTTGGAGTGGTTAGTGGTACACCAGTAGTGATATACCAAAAATGCTTGTGGCATTTCATAGCATTCATGAATTAAAAGTAAGTGGGAAATGAAGGCAGCAAATGGAGTTCTGGTGGCACACTCTGCTACCTGAAAAAGTCATGGAGAATTGACTTCCACCCACAGGCAGGTCCCAGGGCAGACTACTGAGGGGAAAAATGGCCCTGGGAAAGAGGAACCAAGGCTCTAATGCCTACCCCACCCACACATGCTTTTGGGAGCTGGGGCTGCTGTTATCCCATTCCTTCCTCTTCCCTGATTCTTCATTGGGTGAGAGGAAGCCAGTGCACTTGGGTTTGGAGGGTAGCTACTGCAGGACAGCTGCTTGGCTGTGTTTCACGGGGAGCCATGCTCCTGGAATTGGAGGAAGGTATTGAGACATTAGCAAGGATGCAGGATGAGAACAACATCCCAAAATCAGCAAGGATGCAGGAGGTTAGTGAAGGGTAAGAAACATCACCTTACGTCCATGAACTCCACCAGCTTTGCAAGAGGCATCTGTGCCTCTCCCAGCCTCTCTGCCCTACCTGTCAGTTGAACCTTCCTCATCACTGTTGCAAGACAGAATTGGTTTTTCCTCACCCTTTGGCTGTCTAGGTTCACATTTTTTGCTTGCTGTTCAGATGTTAATATGACTTCTGCTTTACAGGATTGTTAGTAAGTGATGCAGAAAATAAATTCAAATAATCCATTTCTGATCAATACACTTCCAAGACATCTGTGATAGCTTCTGTCTTTCTGAATAACAAATGTATTTAATCTGAAGCTTTGGTTTTCTATAGCTTTGTAGAAACCAACACACAGCTTGTTGGTTTGGCACCATTAACCAGAATCTCCGTGCATTTAGACTTGAAAGAGTTTAGCACATAGGTCCATTGTGAAAGACTGCAAATGCTGACTAAACCTGGGGCCACTCTCATGATGTGAACAAAAATAGGCAGAAAATGGAAAACGTGCTGCCACAGGCTGCCTTTGTGCAGTGGGTTCTTTAAATTAATTTTTTATTGCCAAGTAAGACCTCAGACTTGTATGTCCAGGTTCTTGAGCGAAAGCAATTCCACAAATGGATTTGCCTTTGCCCAAGGCAGGAATAATCCAGTTTTCCCCAGCATATCCCTTTCATATACCACAGGGACTTTATCCCCATCTGCTGTATGTAGAAGGTCTGATTGAGCAGGACCAGCTAAATTGATGGATCCTCTGGTGTTAACTGACCCAGGTGACTTGTGCCAAATCCTTATCCCAGTTTTTAAAGGTTCCACCACCCATTGTCTTCAGGGTAGTTTTTAACAGTCCATTGTACTGTTCCATTTTCCCTAAGGCTGGTGCATGATGGGGGATATGGTATACCCATTTGATACCATGCTCATTGGCCCAGTTGCTTATAAGACTGTTTTTGAAATTAGTCCCATTGTACGACTCAGTTCTTTCTGGAGTACTGTGTCACCACAAGACTGACTTCTCAAGGCCCAGAGTAGTATTCTGGGCTGTGGCATGAGACACAGGATGTTTCCAATCATCCAGTGCTTGCTCCACCATTGTAAGATAATTAAGTTTTAGTATTCTGAATAAAGCCCCTCCAAACAACCAACCACAGTGATTTGTGAAGAAATTAATACAATCATGGTAAAGACAGTGGAGCACTTGCAGTTACAAACTACTGTTACCAAGCTGTAAGACTGGCTGGCAAGTTGTGTTTTACCTTACTTTGCACATACAATAAAAAAACATCAATGGAAAAGTTAAAAATTAGGACTACTTTTGAGACACCTTTTGATATCTTTGTGATTTCTTAATTTCCTTTATGCTCATGTTCTATGAAAGGACTGCACAGAGAGGCTTAGCTATAGAATAAGGAATACCTAAATTCTGTTAATAGCTTGTGATGCTTAGATGCATCTCCTTAATGAATATCCTGTACCATTAGGTTTGATAACTTTTCTAGAATGACTGGACTGCAGCTATGATGCAGCTGCAAAATATGATAGCCTACTGAAAAAAAGACATAACATCTGGGCATCTAATGTGTGGACACTAATCAGTAGACAGCTTGAAGGTTCTGGGATAGTGTAACAGTATCTAGGGAACATGTCTAGAAGCAAGTATTGAAGCTCCCATCTTCTTTTCTGTGGTTGTCTTCACCCTACGTTAAATGCATGTGGGAGTGGAGCTCAGGGGTCTTCTATCCTTTGCTGTGTGGTGAGCAAGAAGGATGTAAGGTGCCTACACCAGCTCTGTAATCTGAAGGTTCGGGTGCTCTTCTTGATGGGGTGAGCTTTAAAGCTCCAGGACTGAGAGAGCCCAAGTTTCCAGTAATCTAACTAACAGGTGATTATACAAAAACTGGTCAGTGACCCCAGCAGTGTGTTTCTGAAGGAGCTTGGCCTTTTCTTCAGGATTCTGTGTTCAGCTGCCAACATGTGGTAGGAGGGATCAGAGCACATCGGGCAGACCAAGTTATCTGGGGGTATTACGTGCCACTATGCTGATTTTCTGGGTCTCTGTCAGACTGCAACAGGAGTGAAGGACCACAATGCCTTGGTGGGGGTAGTTTTAGGCATGCTCAGCAGGGGGACAAAGATCGTGGTGGTCCAAGAGGAAGGCAGCTTAGACACATACAGGGTTAAGCAGCATCTGGCTTTTTGGATCACAGCTTATGATGTCAGTTCCTATCTCCTTCTTTATAAATATGGCATCGCACCTGGCTTCACTTCTCTTTGGTCCTGACTGTACAGCAGATTTGCTGTTTGGCTGAAACCTGGTCATTTTGCTTCCCCATTCCTCTATGATACAGAGTTGATGATGTATCTTTTCTCTTGCCATTCATCTGTACCACCTCTTCAAATTACCACCTGTCACTGAGTACCTGCAATTGCCTCTTGTGTGTTTATGTAGTGTCCAATACCATGGGTCTCTGCTCCCCCCTGCAGCTTCTAAACGTTATTATAACACAGTGCAAATTAATAATCTGAAGATGTTGCTGATGGAAAAACCCTCTGAAACTAAACCTGCTTAGCTCCTCGGATATACAACACAAATTACTGGTCCTGTGTACTATCTCTTTTAACTCCATACATTGGCTGCTCTTGAACCGTTATTGTTTGTGCTGTGAATTTGTAACTACAACAATAACTACTTGCCTAATCCTTAACATCAGAATGAACGTGATTGTTCAGCATTTTAATCTCAGTTTCCAGGTTGAAAGTCTCTGTGTATATTGCTTGACTATCAGCTGACAGTGTTACTTTATGTAAACAGCAGTGATAGAGGTGTCCCTGGGGCCAGCCCATAGCCCAGGAGCACCATTTGACCCCAGCCTGGGGCTATAAGTCCCTGCCCCAGAGACGTGGTAGGATGCTGGTCTTCAACCCTGCCCTGCTGGGCCTGTTGCATGGGCTGACATCCCAGTGTGATCTTGGACCTGCCTTATCCCTATGAACTTGCCTGATGATCTGGACTCTTAGCTGAATGTAGTGGCCACCCCCAGGCCTGCCCTGTGCACCAGGGCTGTGGGACAGGATCCCGGGTAGTGAAGTCCCTGCCCTGCCAGAGCCATGTTCCTGCACTCAGGGCCCCAGTCCCTTCAGGAGGGAGTCAGCCTTTGTTGCTTCCTGAAAAAAAACCCTGATATTCAAAAGTTGGGAAGTTTAGCTGCAATGCTAAGGGAGACAAAATGCAAAATCAAAAGTGACTCAATGAGGGATTCAATGTGAATATTAACTGTTTTCCCCAGCTACTAACATGCACCTAGCTTTTGTCTATGGATCCCCACAGTCTGGATAAAATCTCTTAAATGGTTGAAATCCTCCAATTTGACTATTGTTCTTTCCTTTGTGGTGCAATCTGAAGTTAAATGTCACATGTTGCCTTACACAGGGCAAAACACAAGCCCTCTGCCATTGCTGGCATCCTGTGCTGATTTTCCTTCCCCACTTTTTCTTGTATACTACACTCAAATCAGAGTCAGAATCAGTATCAGTGAGCTCCTTGGTAAATGTCTCAGATAGAAGTGAGAACACTTTTTCAATCAAAATGCTTCCTGTGACATTCCTGGAAAAAGGCTACAAAGCTCCAGCACCCAGCCAGGAGATATTTATTGTTGTAGATGGAGGAAGGGCAATGCAAATCTCTTTACGTTCTCAAGTACCCTCCACCATTCTCAGGGTCCTGAAAAAAAACTCTCTAGTTTTTAAAAGGACATTTTATGCTTCCTTTAAAAAGGTAGTCTTGGCTAATGTACTCAGAATGGGATGATGATGACAACTTGACATGGGCAAAAGCACTGTATATGATCCAAAATGACGAGTTGTCGAAAAGTATAATGGACAGCCAGGGGTGGTGTTCCTGATGGGGAGACAGGACCATTACGTGTCTTGAAGTTTAAACTGGGCAGCCCCGCTGTGAAACATGCTTGAAAGCCCAATTGTCTGCTGGGTTGCTAAGGAGCCTTTGAAAAGTACATGAGGATAAATTAAGGAGAGGTGTTAATTTAAACTAGAATTCCTGAATAACAACACAAGTACACAGACCCTCAAATAAGACCATAATCTTTAATACATCCATTAGTTCTGTCTTGCACTGCTGTTCTTCTGTTCTTGTCACCCGTGGCATGTCACAGCACTGTTTACAGTGCCCAGCACTGCCACTTTTATGACTGGGATCTGGAGGAGGTAGCTGAAGCTCTCAGCTACTGCTTTGGTCAGTGTACCAGGTAATTACTGAAGGTTGTACCTGATTCTTGGTTTTCTAATCCATGTTGGATGGTGGCATTATTTTCTTTTTAACCCTTTTCATTTCACTTCTTTCTTAATCTAAGAATACATGTAAGCCACATTGCCTATGTTAGACAGCGATCCTTGAAGATACACACTTATGCCATGAATAATAAGTGTGGATGACCACAGTTAAATTCAAATACATGAGTCCTTTTGGAGGGAGTGCTAGGGATGCAAAGGATCAGAAATTCAGGCCTTGCAACAGGCTGCTTAAATGTGAATGAAGGTGTTGTCTAGCTTTAGGCATAATGTATGGGAAAAATGTGTGTTTCTGCTAGGTCCTAAAAGTAGCATAAATGGTTAAAAGAAGAATTCAAAACAGATTCCAAAGCTCTAGTTCCAGCTGCTCTAACCAGCAGCAAGAGTCTCCCTGTTCCTCTGTATTTGCAATTAATTTAAATTTTAATGCTTTTACAGAACAAGACTTGGACTCTGGTGCCTGTTGGCAGCAGAGCTATCTGCAGAATTGTACTCACACATGAAACAGGACAGTTCAGCTTCTTGGCTGGTGTCAGCCTGAGCTGTAGATGAAACACTTCAACACAACCTAGAACAAACCAAGCCTCACAGTTATGTTTCGATTTAGGGGGAGGGAATCCAGGTCTTAATGTGTAAGTGACATTTACTGTCTCTCCTACAGCAAAAGTCCTTTAAAAAACAAATGCACCTTTAGACTGGTTTTGATCTCTTAAAGCAAGAAGATGAATTTAAAGACAAGCTTTTTGTTTTATTTTTTTTCTTCTTCTTCTATTTTTAAAATTTAGAAGTGTAATTCTGGTCTTAATTTATAGCTTCTTTTCTTCCCCCCCTTCCCCCCCCATCCCCAGTGATTATTTTAGAAATGTTTACAGGACAAAATAGCTAAGCTTGGGGCTGGCTATCACCTTTCCCAAATCTTAAGAATTTATAGATGTCTGTCCCTAGAATATGGATATGCTTTAAATCTCTAGTTTATTTTAGTGAACTCTGGGCAAACAAGACATTGGAGTGAATTTAGCAAGTGAGCATGTGGACAAGTGTGGGATGAACTCGATTTCAGTAAAGCATTTGACACTGTCTCCCACAGCATCCTCATAGAAAAGCTGATAAAGTATGGGCTTGGTGATCAGGTAGTGAGGTGGATCAAGAACTGGTTGAAGGGAAGAAGTCAGAGAGTTGTAGTCAATGGGACAGAATCCAGTTGGAGGTCTGTGACTAGTGGAGTACCTCAGGGGTACTGGGACCGGTGTTGTTCAATATCTTCATCAACGACCTGGATGAGGGTACAGAATGTATCCTCAGCAAGTTTGCTGATGACACTAAACTGGGAGGAGTGGCTGACACACCAGAAGGTTGTGCTGCCATTCAACGAGACCTTGATAGGCTGGAGAGTTGGGCGGGGAGAAACTTAATGAAATTCAACAAGGGCAAGTGCAGAGTTTTGCATCTGGGGAAGAACAACACCATGCACCAGTACAGGTTGGGGGCTGACCTGCTGGAGAGCAGTGTAGGAGAAAGGGATCTGGGGGTCCTGGTGGACANAGTTCTGGGCCCCACAGTTCAAGAAGGACAGGGAACTGCTTGAGAGAGTCCAGCGCAGAGCCACTAAGATGATTAAGGGAGTGGAACATCTCCCTTATGAGGAAAGGGTGAGGGAGCTGGGTCTCTAGCTTGGAGAAAAGGAGACTGAGGGGTGACCTCATCCATGGTTACAAATGTGTAAAGGGTGAGGGTCAGGACGATGGAGCCAAGCTTTTTACAGTGACGACCAATGATAGGACAAGGGGCAATGGATGCAAACTGGAGCACAGGAGGTTCCATGTGAATATCAGGAGAAACTTTTTCACTGTGAGAGTGCCAGAGCACTGGAACAGGCTGCCCAGAGAGGTTGTGGAGTCTCCTTTGCTGGAGACATTCAAAACCCGCCTGGATGCATTCCTGTGTGATGTACTCTAGGTGACCCTGCTCTGTCAGGGGAGTTGGGCTAGATGATCTTTCGAGGTCCCTTCAAACCCCTAGGATTCTGTGATTCTGTGCAGCTTTTATTTTGCAATTGCATCAGTCGGTCTAATATCAACTATTCCCTCTCCCTTCAAGACTCCTTAAGACATCACCATCATCAGAGCAGGACACATATCCAAAAGTCACAATCTCAGGCCCCCTTTGACAGTTCAGCGGGAGCCCTGCGAGTTAGTAGGAGGTTTGTTTTACAAGTTAGGACATGAATGATGATGCTTAGCCCCTTGTAGAGGGAGCTTTTCATTGATTCAGTCTTTAAAATTATAATGGGGGCTCAGTCTGTCCTCTGAGCAGTATCTGGACTCTAAGACCATAAGGAGGAGGAGAAGGCACCTTTTCCCACCTGCACAAACTGCTCCTGCAGGCCCAGGCTGCTGAGGCAGATGGGTAATGGCATCTAACAGGGAAGTTGCAGTTGGCGATTTGGAGGGTAGGGAGGGCAGAGTGTTTGGTGTGCTGGCCCCACCCCTGTGCTATGTGTGTGGAATTGTCTCGCCCACACATGGAATAACTAGCCCAGATGAAATTACTGTGCTGTAGTTCCTGCCATGTTGCATGCCATCATGCCCAGGCCTGAGCCATGGCTTTGCTCTTTCAAAATGCAAATGCACACTGTTAGGACAAAGCAGTTCTGAGTCTCCTTTGGCACTGGCTGGAGGAAAAGTTTTATGTCTGACTCTGTCAGGCTGGCACTTAAATATGCAGCACATGGATTCATTTTCCTTTCGTCCTGCCTGCCTTCACCACAAATCCTGCATGCTGTGTAACAAGTAATTTGTAAGGCTACAGCTCTATGGTGTTGTCCTTCCACACCTTACACAGGGAGATGAGCCCTTCTCCCAGATGGGATGGTTCCCATGCAGCTGAAGATAGTATCGGGAAGGGCTGGGGCATGTGGGGCTTTGCTGATGTAACAGGCTCCCTGCAATTTTCATTCAGATCTGGTTGGCTGTGAGCTGGCAGAGAGCCTCAGATACGCCTCTAACTCAGATGAGGTCATCCTTGCTTTTTTTTCTTTTTCTTTCTTTTTTTTTTTTTNTTTCTGCTTGCTCCAGAAGGAGTCTACGATGTCTGAATGCTTAAGGTCAGTGTGGTTAATTCCCACACCACTGCAAGTCTCTGGGTGCAGGAACCGCCTTCTCCCCACTCTCAGCTGCACCCTTTCCCAGCACCATTACAGACCCTGCTCTCCCTTTAAAGAGAGAGGAGGAGCAAAAGGAAGATGAATTTACCGCAGTGGATTTTATAATTGAATCTCGCATCCAGATCAGAGGGGGGTGTTTGCTGGCAAGACATTGTAGAGCTGCCCAGGCCTAAAACAAGTGTGCAGTAGCTCCAGGACAGAAGAAACTCCAGACCCTGCCGCTGCCAGAAGTGAAACTACTCGCCCTGCCCAGTCGCTCCGTCCCTTCCCCGCCCTCCCACCGTGTGCCATGCAGAGATGCATTCAGCCAGCAGAGGACGGGGTAGGGTCTCCCCGGCTCGGGATGAGCTGATCCCGAAATAAGGACTGACCCTGGCGGAGAGCAGAGCACGCGTAGCTGGGGGTGGCCAGCCCCGGCCCCACACCCTACCTGGAAGCATCACCCGCTCGGCATCTTCCTCCCTTCAGCCCCGGCGCCGGGTAATACCACGCTGTCTCCCGCGGAGGACTGCTCACTAACTTCGGCGCCG
>VZRW01001795.1:206704-267719 GCA_013398125.1 Aegotheles bennettii
CGGGGCCCGGCGGGCTGGGGCCGGGGCGCCGCCGAGCTCTGCCCGCAGGAAGGACATCGGTGCCCAGCTCCGGACCTGCTCCGTGCCTTGGTGCCCCGGTTTATTGCGTATTGCTGGCAGCCCTCTGCTGTAGCATAACGTCGTTCTGCCGAGAAGGACGCCGAGAGATCTCCCCGCACACACACGCTACCACCCGCCTCTCTCACGGAGCCAGAAGAGAGCTTATTTTTGGGCTCAGAGTCTGTTTGTCTTCTGTGGATTGGGATTTACAAGCTTGGACGGTGCCTGGTTACAGTGGTGTGTGAGCCTACGGACCCCAAGGTGCGCTACAGAGTTAGAAAGTAACCTCAGATCTCTCTCACTGTGGAGGAGTAAAATAAACCCTATACAACCAGCAAACCCAGCCCAAGCCTTCCTGCCTCCCTGCAAGCAACTTTACCTCCCCACTCCCCCACCTCCAACTGCGAGAATTCCCTCCTTTCCTCCTCCCTCCATGCTCCTTCCTTCGGAGACTGTAGGATGAGGCATTTCCTTCTATCCGTCTCAGGGTAAAAGCATACCCTGGGGGCAGCAACACACATCTGGCAGGGACTGAAAGGTTTTAATCCAGCCTCTACTGCAATCAACAATGGCAAATGAACCGGTGATTCTGAATGTTTATGACATGGTGAGTATGAAACAGTACTGATTGGCATGCGGGGGGCAGTGAGGCCGGGTGGGAGCTGGTCCTTGGAGGCAGGCATCGTATGAAGAGGAGCCAAACACAGATCCCCAGAGGGGCTGATCCCCCCACTCCCAGCCTCCACCCGCCCCCCTCCCCCCCAAAACTCCTCATCCAAGCATGTCATGTTCTGCCTATCAGAGCTGATGCTGACCCCAGCTTTTTTCTTTTAAATGTTTAGCATATTGGGCCAGATTACAAGTAAAGCTGTGCCAATTTTTCCACAGGATCTTTCAGGATCAGCACTGGGTGAGGGCAGGACTTTTTAATTTCCGGTGTCCCAGTTAAGGAGGGAGGCTAATAATCTGGATCAGTCCCTCATACACGTAGGATTGTAGTTAATAATTTTCTCTGAAGGTTAACTGCAACAACAGGAGTAAGAAATTGTCTGAACTGGTGAAGTTTCAGCGCAGGGAGGAGAATAGGGATATGCTGCTCTGCAATGTTTCCTGGAAGTTCAGTCTAGCAAGTGGCTTTCCTTGCCCTTCTCTTGCAAGGGAGGATGTAAGTGGGAATTATCTGTGCTAACAAATCAGAAGATCCAAACCCTAGGCCTGGTACAAGCCCCAAAGAGAAGAAGGCTTGGAATAACATGTTTGCTTTATAGTCTGACAGAAGCTTAGGAGAGGCATGTTCAGATGACAAGCATTTTGATGATGTACTTCCTCTCCATTTTTTGTTTATGAATTAATGATTAAAAAGAAAGTAGTTTTCAGATCTCCCTAAAATTTAGTGCATTTTGCTGAGGAAAATATAACCTTATGAGGCCTGGATGCTGACTGACCTCTAAATATCTAGCTCCAGACCTTTAAGATTATGGCATACACTTGCTTTTTGTCATCAGGCAGTGTCAACTTTCAACAGGAAGCCCACAGAATAGTGTGGGATTCCCTGTTGAGGGAATCCAGAGAATAGACACCAAAGAGATGAGGAGTGGGTTGTTGTAAATGGCAAGCCTCTTCTTATTACAAAGATTAAGTGATCTTTTGTTGATTAAAAAAGCTGGTTTTTTTCTGAGGGAAGGGGGAGTGGTAAGGGCTGTTTAGGTAGGACTGTATCTGTATTGAAGGACAGTCTGAAAAGCCCAATTACAATGGCTTGAAGCTATATCTTCCATATCTATTATAGATAAAATTGAGCAAGTTGATGTAAAATTCTTCCCTAGACTTTGGTCTTGAGTGTTTAATGGTCAGTTGCTTGGCAGCCTGAACTGTGAATTCCCCAAAGTTGTTCTTCAACCAACGGGTTCAGTAACTCAAGCGGGTGGTAGCTAGTGCTTGGTAACAAGGAACTCGCATTGCAAATGCACTCACAGGAGTTTCCCATTAATACCTCAAGGAAGATAAAGGGGTTGTGTTGCCCTCTTATTATATCCACTGTCTTCCTTGCAATTTTTTTAGTTTGTTCTGCAGAAGGCTGTGGTCTGAACTTTCCTCAGTTGCTGCTGAACCGTCCCAAATCAGTGAATAATTTTCTACTAAGCTGAAGAGATCCAGATACTGGATGGACGTAGTCTTTGCCCTTTTTTGTGTGTGTGATTGACACCAAAGATGAAGTCCAAAGGAATTATGAGAGAAGGCACTTGCTGTTCATGGTCACTGTGTTCTGAGATGGACACCCAGACACAGTGAACTGAATTGTGGTCATCAGTTTAATTCAGACTGAGTAATTTTTGCTGTTTAGCAAGCCATGAAAACCTTCACGTGTGAGTACTAACTTCATGGGTTAACCACAAGTTAATACTCTGTACATAGAAACCATTCTATTTTCATATAGCATCTGTTTGACTACCACTGAGTCACCTCTAGTTCAAGTCCTACATTATGATTATTGAGGCTAGATTCTTTTACATTGCTGCTATGATTTTAACACCACAGAGATTGGAATGTAGCCATGCAAAATCTGCACTTTGTTCCACTGTGGTGGGGAATTGCGGGGGAACTGGGAAACGAGCACATTTGCTTGAATGACTGTTGGAAAACTAGTCTCAATTTTATTTTATTTTTTTTTTTAAAAATAGACAGCTGGGGATAACAATTAACTGGATCTAAAGCTCTGCTTTCCTGACAAGGAACATGACCTCTCTGTGGCATCTGGAACCACTTACACTGCAGGAAAGCATACCCCTAGGGCAGAAGTTCAATTATGGGCTTTGTGCTGCTATAAAATACCCACTCTGTGTAGTCTTGTGTATTCAGAGATTATAGCCATTTATCCCTTTTCTCATTGCATATGTACTAGGCTTCTTTAGGAAACAAGTGCTTCTATTTAATGAGGTTTTTTTTTCACAAATAGCTGAAGCAAGTAGGTCTATTTGCAGACTTATTTTCTTCAACATAGAAGAAGTGAGCAAAAATCAGTGGGTATTCCAAGTGTTCAGAATATCCTCATCAAAAGCAACTTCCCTCACCCCCAGCACACAGGGTGATTATATTGTATTTTATCTGTTGCTGAAGAGCTTGTACACACCTGTACACTTGCAAACCAGACAGGGCAGGAGAACTTTGTTCCTCAATCAGGACATTTTAAAGAGTGAATATGCAGGATACTGAACTCTGATTTAAGGTCTAAGTGTGAACACAGAGTAACAACATGGATCAAGGGTTTGATCATGTGTGAATCTCTTTCCCAATCTGAATCCAGCTCTAACATGGACTTAATCTAAGCCCATGACTGTTCAGAGACCTGCATGAAGTAACTGGGTCTGTAAAATCTATGTTAGAGTTTGTTCTGATCAGTCAATTATCACTTTGCCTTCAGAGGGTTAAATCAAATTCCCCTTCATAACTTGCATCTCTCTTCCCTCTACTCCACCTTAATAAGCTGTTTCTCATGGATCAGACCTTAGTTAGATCACAATGTCAACTTTCTTCAGCCAGGATATCATCCTGTTTCCTCATCGCTTGAAGTCTTTGTGGCTTAATTGGAGTAGTTGACTTAATCACTGTACATTAATAAATGTTGCCTACTTAAATCAGACAGAAGAGTAACAGCAATTATTGCCTAGGTTTAAATCTTTAACAAGCAAGCTAAACACATTCCACTAAAAATAGTTCGCTTGGCAGAGATTCAAGTCAGGGGCTCTCATAATATTTTCAGCTTATTGCATAGCACATTCATGCTATCAAATTAAAAGCAAAGATATTCATATCACTGCTCTACCTCTTTTATTACAGATATGGTTGTCCTGAATTTCCACTGTCTTTGCAGCTTATAGCATACAAAACTGTAATTTCAATCTACTGTTATTTTTGCTTACTCCTTATGTTGGGGAAAATGAGCCTCTGAGATGTGCTGCAGAGGAGAATGAAAGCCCTGGTCATCAGGGAGCCAGGGAACAATGATGTAGGGTCTGTTTGCACCAGAGGTGTGAGAATCTTTCTCAGCCTTGTCTCACTCTTATTCCGTTGATTCCACTGACATTTCTTGTCATCCTCTCTGGAGTGAATGGGAGGGAAATAAGATTCAGGTCACTCTAGATGCACTACCTCTGAGATTTTTCCCTGTGACTCCAACTTCAGAGAGGTAGCCAAAACGTAATTAGTTACAATGGTCCTCTCATATTCTTTCAATACTTAATATAATTTCCATCATTTGCCAGCTAAATGGCTGAAGCCCAATGGCTGATGGCAAAGGGCGGCCCTGCAGGTGACTGACTGGAGTCTATCTTGCTTCAGTGATCAGTGGGTGATGCTGTCATTGTTTTGATTTCTCCATCACACCACCGAGTGGATCATCCAAGTAGCCATGGCAGGAAAACAAACACAATAGCATTCTTGTCTCCACAGCAGTGAAAAGGCCCGTTTTGTGTTTGTGATATTATGGCAAGCAGCCTGCGTTGAAGTAGGGGTGGCATTTTGGGCTGAGGATGTAGAAGCTTATAGTCATGCATGTAGTTTCTGAGAGTTCCAGGAACATGAATCTCACTCCTGATTTTTATTGGTGTGGTGGAACAGAACATCCTAGGAGGCTGCATCTGCACAGAGGGCGACATTTCTGGGAAGAAAGAGAAGGAGGAATGTGGTGTAATGAGTTTAGCTTCCTTTGTGAGAGAGTAGTTTCAGTGGTACCACCAAGAAACATTGACCATGCTCTGTGTAGCCAACCAGCTGGTGATCTCCCAGCAGGGGCTGATTGGAAGATGATCACAGCCTGTGAATGACTTAGGTGGGGAGAAGAGCTACGATGAGGTTGTTTCTATCTGGCTCTACAAATATCTGTCATCTTACAGTTGCTTTTACACAGACCTGGGCTCAGGGACTGAGGGCTGACAGGAGAGTGCTGGGTCAAGAAGAAGTTGCAAGAAGCAGTTTAGATTTTCTGTCAATCCCAGGAGGGAGGGAGGGTTTTTGGACAAGCAGTTGTGGTGTGGGAACCTTTATGTGGGACTCTGCAGCAGATCCTGGGACAGGGTGAAAGATGGGTTTTATGTGCTCTGAGAAAAGGATCGTGAGAGAGTCCGTACGTGAAGAGAACACACCAGCTTTCTGTGAGGAAAGGCATAAAGCTAGAGGGTCTGTATGGCCACAGAATAAATGCATAAAACATCAGTGCTTTAAACCAACTTCTCTGATACAAAATAATATTGTGGAGGTGAGAGTTACTTTTCCTCTTGCTCTTTCCAGCTCTGTCACTTCCAGAATTTTGTTTTAACATCCATTGCTTGTATGTGATTTGGAGGTGATGATCTGTGTGTACCATTGAAAATCAGCACAGACTTACCATCCTAGCATCCCTTTCTGGCTTTCTATGCAAGTGGAAAAGAGAGTGTGCGACTCTTGGCCACTATAATTAAATGTTTTGAGACTGAAGGAATAGAGGTGCTTTGTGCTTCCAGCTTCAGTGCATAAGGAGCCTTTGAGTCTATTTTAGAAGCAGCAACAGGATTGCAAGCAGAGCACTTCCTTCTGCGAAGTGATTCTTTTAAGCACTGACTAGATCATGGAACATTTTATTACCTCTCTGGAGGAAAGAATAAGTCTAGTTACTCAGAAAAATGTCAACATGTTTGTGATTACTGTTACTAGAGGTTGCAGATGCTCTCAGTTTACTTAGTCAGAAGAGTGAGAAATCCTATTGCAGTTGGTGGTCTCATCTCTGAACTACTCGTTAGTTGTCTGTGAGCTGCTATGTGTGGAGAAGTGCAGCATCACTTCACTCTATTTGGTATTCCAAGAAGCCACTTGGAAAGCAAGGGGACTTTTACATCAAGTAGGTTGAGAGCTGTGGAGTTTCTTGCTGCAATGAGCTGAAGAGATGCTCTAAGTCAATAAAGAAACTTGTGGTCCTGAAAGTGATAGTCACTAGGATTTCTTCTTTCTTCTTCCTTCTTCATATGTTGGCCAAACTGATTGTATTTAACAAATAGAGAGCAAAATGTGAAATACTGCCTTTGGGAGATTTTAATTAAATGCTGGCAACTCCTAATATATATATATATGAAGTTGTTCTGAAACAAAATCACCACTTTTTAAAGCACATTAAATGAAATGTTTTGACTCTTCCTTAAAATATTTGCCAATCATCTCTGCCCAAAACTATTTGCCAAATCTGAATCATTTCATTTCTCTAAAACACACTGTTCACTCGAACGTTTACCATGTTCTTAGAAGGGCTTCGTAGGTGTATCATATTCTTATTTATTCTGTGGCCACTCTCAAAGCTCATAAGAATTCCCTCCTCTGTGAATAAGCCCTAGCTAAGGAAGATCTGGACTCTCTTATTTTATTCACAAGCTTGTTGTGAGGGTTAAATCAAAGGTAAAGTCAGCAGAGTCCTGAGCTCAAGATAAGAGGAGGCTGTCCAGACTGCTTCACTTTTCTTGGATGCAACATTTCCCAGTGCAAATGCTCTTGACTCTAAACTTTAATAAAAAGAGTAATTAAAAGAAAAGGCGTTATGGAACATACGATGGCAGGACATTAGATTTTTTTAAATAAATCAGGCTGAGCAGCCTGGCAGTGTGTGCAGGTAAGGAAGACTAGGCTTTGTTTCTGCTTCTCTTTTCCTCCTAGACTGCATCAATTTAATTTGAGTGACAAGAGGCTGACTTCAGGCAGGCCAGTCATAGAGTCAAGGATTGCTGCCTTGTCCTGTATGATCTCAGGAGCAGAGGGAAAAGGAAAGCAGTTTGGTGATGCAGAACACTGTGTTGTAGTCAGTGTCTGGTTCAAGCCTGTGAGAAAATGATGAAATGCAACTAGACATCCCTTTTCTTTTGTATCTTTGGAGAGAGAAAATTAACTGGAGGAAGAAAAGGTAAAAAAAATAGAACACTGAGCTGCAGCTGCCTCCAGTCCTTCAAGAAGAAGGAATCCAAACACGGCATCTGATCTAAATTAAGAATTAAGAAGCTGAAGAGCAAGTGGCATGGCCTGAGTTAATGAGTCCAGTGATGAAGTGTGATCATTTATGCATAATAAATTGATTTTTGTTGTCTTAGCAACAGCCTGGAGATGTGTTATCCATCAGGGGAACAGTCTGTTTTGATGTTGTCAGTGTGACAAGTTTGCTACCTGTCCATGTTACTGTTGATCTTCTCCATTGCTGCAGTTCTTTAGCTGACTACTCTGTGCTTATGCATGAGATGTTTTAAGAGCGGTTTCTTGACTGTACGTGAACCATTGCTATCTCCAGCTATGGTATTCATCCCATCAGCAGGCTGATTGAACCAGTGCTCTGTTGCCCAGTGGACTAACTGACTAATCCAGGGCAATGCGGGAGTTCTTACTTCTGCTAGTCCTGCATGCAGTAGGAAAACTGCTCTACAACATGCTCTCCTTTACATCAGCAATTATAAGAAACCCTTATGAGAGAGGAGAACCTAAGAAAGTTAACACAACATAAAAAATTGTGAACTCCTCTTCTGGAGCAAAGATTCACAGGTCCTGTCATTAGCCCAGTTCCCACATCAGTGCTCTGGAGTTGGTTCCTGCAGATGACAATCTGACTTAGTGTTTCTAAAGTACTCATTTCAAGGCAGCCTGAACCCTTGCGGAGTCAAGGAGTCTTATAGGCAGGATTTCAGGTGTAAGCCCAGGGTCTCAAGGTAAGGTCAGCTCTAACCTAGAGACACAGATACCTTTTGCTGATGCTGCAAGTTATCCTTTAACCCCATCTATGGGCAAAGTCACAAGCCTTGGCCAGTCTCTGAGCAACATTGAGAGAAATGATTGTTTCCTCTTGAAACCATATGGAATCTGGTTTCCAGTGAATTTTCTTTGGTGCTTTTTGGGGCTTCCCCAAACAGTAAGGCAGGCTCCATTTAGAATGTGACACTTCTATCAGCAAGATTTAGCCTCTGGCTCATCAGGCTATCAGGATTCCTAATGTGACTTGGCTACTCTTTAAAACAAACAGATGAAGCCCCAAAACAGACAAAACCCTCTTAGTATTGATAAAAGCTGATGTGTTGACAGTACTTGAGGCTGTCAGTCTTCTACCAAATAAATTTATACTGGCAGTAGCAAAGCAGACCCTTCTGCCTTTTGTACCTCAACCCTGCTTTATAAGTTGAGCTGCTCTGGTGTCACGGCTCAGCTGGTCATCCAGCTTCCTACTGAGGCAGCCCACAGGGACCAGTTATGCATGTGATGGGAGCTTCTGCTGTGGAGAGCTGAGCACTAGTGATGGAAACAGAGCTACTAAGTTGGAACAGCTGTCAGATCCATTTTTAAGTGTGGCGATGGGCAGGTGTATAGTTGTGCATTAGTGCAATGGACTGAATTTAAATGTGTGTCCTAGGGCCGAAAGCTGTGTTAGTGACCTGGGCTGCCCTTATTCTAATTCTCTATTTGTTTCATTCTATCTTGTTCCTGTCATTATGCCAAGATGATGTAGCTGAAGCTGGGGAAGGAGGCAGAGTTAAATCAACACATAAAATCTATATTTCTGCTGGAGAAGAAAAGAAGCAAAATTGACAAGATTGATGATTTTTTCTCTAGAAAATGGGCTGAAACTGTTAGAAAAGAAAAAAAATGGTTTGTAACATTCTAGGTAAACACTGGATTTTCTTGAGTATGAATAATCTAGAGGAGTGAAAGTAGGTATCTCCTTACTTCAGAGCTTAATCATGAATCTGTGAGATGTCTCATCTCAGAGCGAAATATGAGGCTGTGTCCTAAGGGTGGAAAATTGTTTTAATCAGTAACTTATTTTTTCAGCAATGAATCTTAAGATGTCTGGAAAAGCAATGATAAGCGAAGAAGAAATGCTGCGGGTTACAAATGTTCTCTGATAGTTATGAATGCTTATCTACAGAAGCAAGTGTCAGATGCTAGAAATGCTGGAAGCATTTCAGCATGTTTAGTGTCTTCATCATGTGGGTCAACACATGGGTCGAATGCCATGTGACTACTGATAGATCCATATCTCTGGGAAATTGAGAACCTGGCACAGCGTAAGCTCTGTTGATAACACAGTTTGCTGAACATTGAACCATGGATCTGTTACTGTGCCATGCAGTCTTACTTAAACCTACAAGGAACTATCAACCCTTTTGCTGTTGTCTTCAATATCTTCTGCTAGTGACTGATAATATACTAGATATTGATGCAAGAAAAAAAGCTTCCTAGATTCTGATTGCTGCCTCAGGGTTTAGAATGTACGAGGAACCCAGTGTTGCCTTCTAGAGTAAATTATAGGCTTTGCCAGAGGTTAGCTTTCCCTAGGTACATGTTGTTCTAGACATCTGTTCTTGGCTCATCTGTGTGTCTTGCCCTATTTGGGACTACTTGGAGCAGATGATTTTATAATTGATAGTATTTGTCATTTCCCCCAGTTCTGGAATAGCCTGGTGAATGTGATAAGTGACAGAAAGAGAGGACCAAAAGGTTAAGCATGGGACTAATCTGAAAAGCCATTGCCTCTGTCATTAACCTGCACTCTTGCATAGTACTTGGGGCAAGAGCCTCAGCAGGCTTATTCTAGTTGCATAATAAGATGCCCGGGTAGTAGACTTTCTTAGCAAATCACTTATCTAGAAAATAAAAGGGTCTATTCAGCTGCCTAAGCACAGATGTCAAGGGCCATGTTAGGATAACCATCTGATCTCTGGCTTCCTCTCAAGAAAGGTCCAGGTCTCTTCCCTAATGGATCCTGTTTCATAGCTATCAACTTTGTAGAGAAGTCTTGAATATTTTAAGGCATTGAGATGGCATGACATGCCCAGACGATCTGACATGAGTGGTACTTATGTGCTGGGGGAGGATCAGTAGTAGTTCTGCATTTGACTTCTACCATCTAGTGTGCTGATGCATCTGGAGTGACAGAAGCCTGGTTAAAATCCCTGAGGGACTCAAGCACAACTGCCCTTTCACACAGGTCTGCCATAGAAGCAGAGAGCAGGAAACTCTGGATTTGGTTGTTCTGGTCTCTTGCATCAAAACATTCAGTTTGCGCTTGAAATATTCACTTAGCAGAAGAGTGGATGTTTCCAGTGGATCCTAGGTGTTCCAGGAGGGTGTTCAGGCTGGAGACAGGCTATAATGTTACACACATTTGTTCTCTGGCCTATTGAACATGTATTTTATATGAAAGGAATATGTTCTTTACATGAAAGAAAACTGCTTCACCTCAAAGGACCGAGAAGGTCTGACTCCAGATACACTATGAGAGGGTGACCAGGTGGCTTCCCTCTGAGGCAAGTGGAGAGCCAAATCCCCTCTGGCAGGCTAAGGTGGTTAGAAAGTTGGTCTGCACCCTCCTGGACAAGTATCTGGACCCCTGGTTATCAGGTACAAGCAGAAACCACTTGCTCCTCCTGGTAAGTAGAGGCCAACGTTGCTCTTCCCTCCCCCTCTTGCTTTGTTTCAATTCAGGTAATTTTTAGACAGATTTCTTGCCCTGAGAGGATCTCTTCTGCCCTTAACTGGCTACCTGACATGGACAGTCAATTATTTGTACATCCTCATTTCTGAGTCTGTCCCAGCACTAATAATACACAAGCTAGTGCATCTTTAGAGTACCCCTGTGCTGCAGGCATTGTGGAAAGGTGGAAAGGCAGTGCTGAAGGTTTCCAAATCTGTGGAGGCCAGAGCTAAAAATGCATGTCCCAAACTGAAGTCCACCCACCATCTGTCTCCACTTCTAACATTCATTGTTCTTGATTGCCATGCCATTAGCTGTGCCCTTGTTCACTCTAATTTTTATGGCTGCTTGTTATCCAAAGCAGCTGGCTATCTTCTCTTTGGCAGTTCTTTGGGATGTGAAATAGACTTCTATTTTCTGCTGCTGGAGGACTGTGCCTCTTGTGCTTGCTACTGTGAGAATATTAGGGGCCAATGCATTGAGGAATGGGTTGTACTGAACTGAAACAGAACAGATAAATTCCAGTGTAAGCCAAGAATAAACAGATCAGAGAGAGGGGGGAAAACTAAATGGTTCCATTTCAGGCTCAGGTGTTCTTGGGACCAGAAGAAAGGAAGTACTGCAAATCCTTCTTTTCCCTATGGGTCTCATAATATAAACAAAAGAGACCGGTGAGTTCTACTGAGCATACACCTCTGAAAGGATAAACAGATGCTAGCCACATGGATCCATGCAAATTTCATTTGGTTTTATTGTCTGGGCCACATTCTGTCTTCTCCCCTGGGCAGACTGCTGCTGGCAGGAGATGCTCTGCATCATGATGGCCAGAGGCCTTGGCAAAGCCAGGCAAGCAGGCAGGACACCCCTTGGGGGACAAGGGAGGACAGAAAAGCATTTGTCCCAGCACCCTGTTAATTGGATTGGTCACACCTCCCCTGGACTGCTGAATGGACTCTTCTGTCCCTTGTATCCAGGCATAGCTGGATGGAAGGAACACTTCATCTGAAAGCTGCATTGGGAGGCAAGAGTAAAGGGGAGTGGGAAAGGTGAGACTCCTTGTACTTCTCCCTTTCACAGTCCTCAGCCAACTGGGAATTGACCTTGTCCACATTCTTCAAAACATCCTCTACTTCTGAGAGAAAGCCAAGGAAGCAGGAAGCAAGCTGGAGTAAAAGTAACATCCTATCTTCCAAATCCATCTCTGCAGTAAAGTTATGCTAGGAGGCTCACACGTCCATCTGTGGCTTTTTAAGTGCTGTTTGTAATATGGCATGTTATTGAATTGCTCCAAGGATTCCCTTTGTAATGTGCGATTACTTTGAGATGTGCAGTTCAGCGCCTATTGCACCTGCTGTTTTGGATAATCTTGATACAGTTAAAGCTGTTGCTGGATAAAAAAAAGTTATGCAGAAGGAGATTTTAAAGTTAGTGTGAAGAACAATTTTATAGTCCCTAGCACATCAGGTGCTTAAAAGCCTGTACTTAGTACCTCTGAACTTGAATTCTACTTCTCATACCCACAGGACTTTGAAGCATGCTTCCAGCTGCCTGTTACCTCTCTTGAGGTCTCAGAGGTGTCTCATTAAAGCTGATGCTAAAGCCTATTAAAGACATGAATATAGCTTTTAATGATGCATCTCATTTAGGTAAATTGGCAGGGATCATTGCTGCTTGGGTCCCCCGGTGGCTAGGGGGTGGCCACCTGGAGAAGTGCGGGATAATACCCTCTTATATGTTGGGAGACAAAAGGCAGTGTCTCAAAAAGGCTGCTGACTTCCAGGGGCACGCCAGCCTTGTCACCTTCTTGCCCTACCACTTTCCTCCTGCAAAGTGCAGCCTTAGCTCCCAGAGCTTGCAGATGGGAGGCATCTCTTCTTGGACTCTCAGTGCCTCCAGTCAATTAATTATTAATCATCATAATATCCCTTATGTCATGCATCTGAACTGCCCATAAAGCACGGAGAACTGTTTTATCAGTCAAGTCGTGAAGGTTTTAGTGCCCTGCCACACATTATTTGTAAAGTTGTTGTTCTGTCAAAAAACTTAAGCACCCAGAAGTGATAGTTACCTCATCTGAACCCCACACCAGATGACCTGGTGCTAGCAGGTGGAATAAATGTGTGAACTGGGAAACCAGAAGAGGAGGTTAAGCTTGTATCATGGATCCTGTGACGGTACTCGTGCTGTACCATTAGGTATGTTTAGGACTGTAATGCTGCCACAGTATAGGTACATTGCACATTATGAAGACTTTCTAGGAAAAACACCTAAGTATTTGGCTCCCTTGAAAGATATCTGGGGGGGCTCTTAAATCCTGAGGGGCACAACTAATTTCCTGTGATTGTTGGCTGGCTGGCTGTTGTGCCTCTCTTTGAGGTGCTGCTGCTTACCATTGCTCTAGAAACAGTGAGACATAGGAGCTTGTGTGAGGCTCTAGGGCTTGCCTGCTCTCTGTATTCAGGTTGTAGGCTAGTCTGAAAGAGAGATTGAGCAGAGACAGACCAGAAAGCAGGTATGAAAGAAGAAGAAAATCACTCTGCTTGTATCAAGGTCTCATCCAACCTCGATGATTCAATGATTCTAAGGCACTTCTTACTGTTAGGAGTATTCAGACATGAGAACCTGACCCCCAGCTCTGTCTAGCTGGGACTATTCTAGTAGCAATGGAATGGCATTAGCATGTTGTTTCTGGTGTAGTTTTGATTACATATATTGAAGCAGATCTGAAAACAAACTAAAATCCTGGCTGCTTTCCACTCATTTATAGGGCAGTTTTTTCAAGGAATAAATTGGTTTCCTTCTGCTTATCTGCAGAAAAAGCATTTTAAATAATATGCTCTCAAATATAAAGAAAGGTCCTGAAGTCTCTCTTAGCAATGTGGCACAAGATACCTTCACTAAACTATCTCACGAAGCCTGCAGCTGGCACTTGTTGCAGTGGTAGCTCTCGCTAAACACTGTCAGCTTCTGTGTCCTTTGCAAAAGTTTTCTGGAGTACTCTGTAAGATCTCTCCAGTAAGAGCATGTTTCTGAGCTCCTGAAGCTGACAACTGGAGGCAATATTACACTTTCCTGCCACCATTTAAAATCCTGCTGTGGGAAGTCTTGGGTGATGCAGGTAAGTGAACCCATTAAAACAGAATCATACACATGACTTAAACTGTGCTTTTCAGTGTCACTATGACAAGATTAGATCCTTGGGTACTTCTGTGTTCTCCTCCACCCTTCTATCCCAGGATGCCTTTGTGCACAGTGAAATAAATGATGGTGGATCTGACAGAATGCTTTTTGTCTCAGTAAATTGATGATAGATCATCACTAATTAGCACAGCTAGGGTCAAGCTCACTCTTATTTCATTCTCTAGTAAGACAGATGATTGCAGGAGACCAACTCTTATTTATGTGTAATAATAGATGGAGATGTTTTTTTCCTCCTTTCAGTTCAAACATAACATCGTGTTCAACGACACCACAATGTTTTGTGAAAAGTAGAAGTGCTTTGAACATGTGGGAATCAAAAAGCTCTAAATAGATTGTGCAGTGCTGCCAACAAAGCATGTCCTTGGACCCTTGCCGAGAACAAACCTTCATTTTGAGTAAAGCACTGGATGTTGAGAAAGAGAAATAGCAAAGCTTTAGTCCTAGTTCCCACCTTAGTTGCACCCTCGCAAGTCACTCTTTGCCATGGGTTGTCTCACCTCTAAGAAGTGGAAGAGTGCTCTTATTGGGATGCAAGGATATGGTTGTGAGATGTTTGGGAGGTTAAAACCCTAACCACTTTTTGGCATCTGAGATATGACTGCCTGGGTTGGTGTGACTCCTATAGGAATGGGAGGCAGCAGCAGAGTTTCTGGGTGGTGAGCTGAGGGGCAGCAGCCCTGCATCCTGCTGGCAGCACGTGCCTGACCTGTGCCCAGGGGAGCACATGCCCTGTTGCAGCCTCACTCCTGCTGCCTCAGCAGCTGTCCCTGGCCTCCCTGTCAATCAGGAGGTGGTGGTTCCCCTCCCTTCCCCACCAGAGCCTGCTTGGGGAGGGTGGGTAGTTTCTGCAATCAGTCTGCCCTCACACCTGCTCCTGACTTTGGCTTTTACTGCCCTTTGACCACATACAGCAGATGATGTATTTAAAGGCAGCTGCTATTTCTGTCATTAGCACCCAGACTTCCTAGAAGAAAACTACTGGCTTTGTGACAGCTGAAATCTGATTCAGAGGAAGCTCTTTACTTCAGCATGTACAAAAGCAAGGGGGGAGTGGAGTAAGGGGGAGGGAAAGACAGCACTCAATTTGCTATTCATTTAATTCCGTCAGGAAAGCCCAAGCAACTGGAGATGACAGTGTGCAAATTGCAGACATGCATATTGCAATGCAGTGGATGTTATTCAAGGCATTAAGGATACAGAAACAGTGGGTAAGAAAACAATGCAGCACAAGGGGGCTATGTGCCATGTTTCTTGCCAGTATCATTAGCTGAGGCACTGGCATGCAGAGAGGCTGACTCATCCAGTTCCAGGATATGTGGAAAAGGAATGAAGCTGCACAGGGGAAGTTCAGATTGGACATTAGGAAAAATTTCTTCACAGAGAGGCTGGTCAGTCACTGGAACAGCTCCCAAGGGAAGTGGTCATGGCACCAAGCCTGTCAGTATTTAAGTGTTTGGACAATGCTCTTAGTCATATGACTTAGTTTTAGATAGTGCTGTGAGGAGCAGGGAGTTGGACACGATGATCCTTACAGGTCCCTTCCAACTTGAGCTATTCTATGATTAGATGGCCTCATTGTTGTCCCATCTCTTGGGTTTTGACATGGAGTTATGTTTGTGAGACTGTTCTTCCTTTTGTCCAGCTGTGGCTGCTGAAAACATTCTGATTTCTTTGTAAGGACTATAGATGACAGATGATAGGTGATACATATTTCAAAGCAAAGTGTTTCATTGAAGCTTCTCAGTTTACCTGTGCTCCCCTTTGGCAGACTTCAGATAGCTTCCAGCACTGAAAGGAACTGTAGGTCAAGAAGCACTCTTGCAGTGCTGTCTTCTTAAAATGAAAGTGCAGGCTCTCTGTTGTTATCATGATTTCCAATTTGAAAGAAAACTCCTAGGATTTCATGTACTGTGACACCAACGGGATCAAAGATAGGTCTTCCCAAACCAATTAATTTACAGAGCAGCTCTGGTAATATAATTCAAGAGGCTTCCTGAAAAGATATCACTTAGTAAGCATGGGTAGATGTACCAGAACATGAAGGGTTAATGCTTCCCACTTTCCCATGACTCTGTACAAGCCTTGGATTGAGATAGGAAGAGGTAAAGAGAAACAGTCAGTCTTAATTCCACCCAATGACTCGACAACAGGATTGCATGCATGTTAATCTACCAAAATTTATCCTCTGCTTTAGAAATAAAAATGATTGCTTTGGGCCAGCCTGAAGTCTTTATGCTGGCCAGTTCACACAGGTTATCATTTAATTTTGATGGCAAATAGATTTGAAAATCTTCTTGTTCTTTACTTGGGACTTGTCAAAATAAAATGCTACCTGGGATGTTGGGAGGATAGGAACACAGTCATGTTACATGCAAGGGGTGTTGTAGCAGGTGTTATAGCATTAAAAAATCCCTTTTCAGTAACGATACTGCATGTACATATATGCTCTGGGGACAGCTTGACAGACTGCAGGCTTTTGGAAAGAACTAGTCTAGCAAGGAAGGGGTGAAAAATGCATCTGTCAGTAAATAGATGGATAAAGATGCCCTGTGCTGCTTTTAAGAAACACCAGTTATCTTTGTAACTTTGATAGGTGGCAATGGGGCAGGGAGGGGAGGAAGAGATTCAGAGAATTGTGTGGGTGGTGAAGAAATTAATCTTGATGACAGCCAGCAGAAAGCTTTGGGTTTCTGCCCTGCTGGATATGGATAGATGCAAGAGAATCCCTTTTGCACAGAAGAGCTAATTGGGCAATTACAATGTGATCTCAAAACCTCTGCTTAAACTGTATCCTGACTATCAAGTGTGAGGTAGAGTCTCTTCCAGTGGTTCATAAGGCTTTCAGATAGGTGTTGGAAATAGGTCCTCCCTTTATTGTTTCCTCCCTTCTGGGAAATAAAACCTCTTTGTTATTTTTTTTTTTTTAAGTCACTGTACTATGATGGGAGAACTCATTTCCAAGGCTTCATTTCAATGTTTTCATTCTTCTTCACACCGAAGAACACATGAACATAAGAATGGCCAAACTGGCTCATATCAAGGGTCCATCTAGTCCAATATATTTTTTTTTCCCTCAGTGCCTGTTTGTGCGTATTATTTGATATGGTAGCAGCGTGAGCATATGTGACATTTCCTTCTAACACTTTCACGGCCTCCAAACATTTTCAGCTCTGGGGCTCCTCTGAGCTTGACCTTTGTCTCTTTACTAATTCCTGATGGCTTTGTCTTCTATTCAGTTCTCTCGAACAAATGTAACCTTGTGTATCAACATCCCTTGCCAGGTAGTTTCCAGGTCTGCTACCTAGTGGTGAAAGACCAAGTCCTTTATTTTTTTTTTCATTTTTACTTTACTTAAATGGCTTCCTTTTGATAGGTTTTATATCTTACAGAATAGTCAATATTCCTATCTACTTTTTTCATGCTACTTGCAGAACCCTACCATCTCTGTTTGCCTCATGACTGGTGCTGAAGACATTTTCTGAAGAATGTAATCAAAAACATTTTTTAAATAAATTATGTCATGAGATCACTGATTTCTTCAATTCAAACCAAGAGGTCGGTGTCACAGGACCTCCCCTTGCAGAAGTCATGTTGACCCTTACCCAAAAGATCATATTTATTGTGTGATCTTTTGTTATTGTTTCTACTAATTAATCCAGTCTAGATGCCAGGCTTGCAGATTGGCTCTCATGTGGACCTCTGAAGACTGGCATATAGTTTCTACCTTCTGGTGATCAGGTCCCAGAGATATTTTACATGAGAGGCTGCCCATGATCACTAGTAATTCAGCTATTCTATCCCTGTCCCTGTGATTCCTCTGTTACTCTTGGGTAAGTGTTGTTATGCCCCTGGGGTACTCCAGGACTGATTCTGTCTGTCTGTATCATACACTCATCCACGTCAGCTTTAAACAAAGCCTCTTCTGATTTCCTCACTCTTCCTACTCCTTCTACAAAAATAAAAGTGGGAGGTTCACACGTGGGAATCTCACCAGTATTGTCTGGTGGAAGCGAGAAAGCTTTGATACAAAGATTTCATTTATTTTTCTCTGCAACAGCAATGTAAGCCTCCTTTTACAGCTTTGCTGGCACTTGACCCTACAGACTTTTCTGACACGTTGGTGAAGGATTGAAGAAATAGCTAAATGTTACTGGAGAGGCTATCCTTATCTTTTTTAGGTCTATCAAAAAGCTAAAAGTGGCAATGTTTTCATCTGCTTTTGAAAGCACAGAGTCCTGAGACAATTTGGATGAGGAATGATAGGTAAGAGAGCTCTGTCTGCAGTGCTCTCTACTGGATATCTTGGGGTTCTCCCACCCCTAATTTGTGGGTTCGTGCTGTCAATCTTTTATGTGAATGTACTGGAACTAAGCTTTGAGTGCTACAAATGTAAGCAGTTCCACACTCCATAGAAAAGTTGCGTCTGGGTGCTTCCAAAAGCTTTAAAACTCAAGACTGATTCCTGTTTACTTAAACCATCTCCCAAAGACTCAGTTTTGACGTGAAACATGTCATTCTCATCCCATCTCTCTGCTGAACCTAGCCAGTGTTCTTTCTCTTGGAGGGAATGTTTTTCTTTAGAACTCACACCAACACAGCATCAGGCTGTGTATTGCCATCTGATCAAACAGATGAAAAAGAGCCTGTGCCTTGAAAGGATGGAGTTGGAAGGGAAAGCAAAGATGATATTGGCAAACACAGGTGCCCAAACCCCAATGGTATTTGTGATCAAGTGAGGTAGCAGCTATGGCCTCAAGATTACACAAAATAGAAATGATGCTCATGTCAGTGTGTGGTGTGTTTTTATAAAGAGAGGAAAAAGATGCATTGGTGCCTAGTATTTCTCTATCCAGCACTGTTTCCATGCTTGGTTACCTGGAACTTGCTGCTGCTGAAGGGTAGCAAACCAAGCTGTGTATTAAATACACTCTCCTGGTTCATAGTGTACAAATGCACCTTGGAGGATAAAGTAAGCTGGGACAGAGTTATGAAATTTTCCTCTTTTTGTAATTTACTTGCTGAAGGAGGCTGTCCTCTGAGCAGGCTAACTATTGCCACAGAAAGCAGAGGCATTTCTAGGGATTCGGCAGCACTCCTGTGCAAGTGACCATGTTCTGGTAGAAGATGCTTAGGAGAAAATTGTTCCCATAAGGAGACTTGCCAAGGACAAATCTATAATGCTGTACCTTTGGTGCAATCCTGGGCCTGTTCCTAGGCTTGATTACCAAAACACTGTATGTGAAAGGAGGCTAACTGATTGTCAGTCTACCTGTGGCTGGCTTTGAACACTCTCTTGGGTATGTTTGCTTCATGCTAGCAGGACACCTCATGTAAACCAGAGGGTTAAAATGCTGCTCTTCTCTAAGACTTCATTGTATATATACGGACTGTAATTATGTTTGTACATATGATGCATGAGCAAATATATCCTATTTGCTTATGCAAGTTTTATCTGTGTTCTCCTGTGGAACGAGGTAATGCTCTCCTGCTTACAGCATGCTGGTGTCTGCCTTGGCTTGCTGTTGATGAATTATTTGTAATACCAACCATGAGTCCCATCCATGAACTGGGGTTCCACCATATTTCATGAAGACAGTGTATAAATGGGAACAAGAGAGAGAGTGCTGGCTCCAAAGAGATTATGAGCTACTTTTCATCTAGATCTGATAGGATGCATGCAAACAGCGATTGGTTTTTTAACTCTATCTGGCAACCCTAACCCTTTCCAGGATGAGATCTCCCACTGATCTAAACATTGTTTTGGTCATAATGCCTAGTCAAATGCAGCTTTGTTTCCTCTGTGAAGTTTTATACTGACTAATTTTTTTTTACTCTATTTTTGGTCTCTTCCAGTAAGAGAGGCTGAGCAAGACTTTTGAGATGTTAAAGGAAAGTGCAGTAAAATGAATTCTATAAATGCTGCCAAACTCATACTTTATAGAACAAACTAAAGTTTCATGTAAGATGAAATATATCTCAGGCTGGGATGCTGATCTTATTTGTTTGATGAATCTGTTTACCTCTTGCAGGCATCCATCTAACTCGGGAAAAGGCAGATATATGGAGTGGGGACTGAATGGTCTCAGACCTATCCATTTGTCACTTGCGTGATGCATCAATTTCATGACTTTCATTGCTGGAGTGTCCAGATACTTCCCTGTTATATAGGAATAGAAATCTTTCTTTTCTCTTGGTCTGCAGGAAAATTGGCTTAAATCATAAGTTTAGGACCATTTGTGTTCCCTAGCTTGCATGAGTGAACTAAGAGAAAAACAACTCAGGAGAACTGAGATCCACAACTGTTGTACCACACCCTTCATCTCCTGTGGGTGTCATGTCCATATCTAAGCTGTGCCCAATTGTATGGAGTTCTACTCTTGTTGTCCTATCCTATGGATCACTTTGGAAAGAGCGTGGTGATTTTTTTAGGTCTCTGGTTCTCTGGGAAGCATTTTTGGGTGAATATGAAATATGACTTATGTGTGTAGTGTCCTCTTGTTCAGAGTATGGGTTTTTCTTTTTGGTACTAATCAAAACGGGGGTGTACTTGGAGTGTGCTTCTTCGCTCCTAGAAATGAGTTACAATCTGCTTTTGAGGAGGTGGTGGGCCGTTTTTTGGCTAGGGCTGAATAAAACCTTATTTTCCTACAATAGCTATCTGGGCACCTAGAAGGTTCTTAAAAGGGCCAAACCAGGCAGATAGTTTAATCTGAGAGCAGATTTGTTTGATATTAGAGGATGTTCTGAGCTAGAGGAGGCATTTACAGTGCTTACCTCGTTCTCCTACATTAGCCTGGCCATAGTTCAGATTAGATATCTACTCTGTATACATGAGAATTTTTTGGCAAGTCTCTGAGGGTTCTGGCAGACAATACCATTTGCATGCTGTGGTACAAATACACAACTGTTTCTCTTGTCACTAAAATAAATAGGAGCCAAGATGCAGTTGCAGTGCCTAATGAATTTTTATAGAGATAAATACAAACTGGGGGGAGGAAGGGGAAGGAATATTCCCAGTGAGACCTGATATATGAGGCAAATTCTCCTCCTTGATGTTACTGAAGTATTTCCTTATCTTCCCCCTTCCCCTTCAATCCCTGATCTCACTGGGTACATTTCAGATGTGGAGATACTGTAAGATCCATGTCCATGAAGAAACCAGTTGGCTGAATCATTAGGGTCATTTCAGGTCTGTTTCTTGGTGTATGCAACACACAGTGGACTAGCATAGAAGTTTTACTTTAACACAAATGTAAAATTATTACTGTGCCCATACGAAAAGAAATATTTAGGGCAGCTTGAATGATATTCCAATGCTGCTCTTGTCCATGCTGTGCTGTTTAGAGAGTGGGTGCAAAACAAAGTAAGAAAGAATAGATTTTGTGTTATTGAAAGAAGTTGCACTGGCATGTTTGTGCCTCTCCCTGTGCAAGGAGGTGTGTGACCCTTGGGAGAAGCAAACACAGAGGTTGTGCCTTTGAAGGGACAAACACCTACATTTTAATCTGAAATTATTTTCACTGAAAACAGTATCTTCACAGTACTAAACACTGATGATTTGTTGCCAGGCACTGCTGCTAACTGTCATCTCTGCCTTTCAGCAAGGGATGGCTATTAAATGATATTTTGGAGGTACATGTCCAATGTTACTGATTAAATTAAGACAGTGGGAATCCTAGGGGAAAAAAATAAATAAAATAAAAATAAAAAATCCCCCGTAGGCCCAGACAAATCAGAGTAGAGCACATTACATCAGAGTTATAAAGATACGCCCACAGCTTTTTATTTTTTTCCCAGCTGTCACGGCATGCTGCACATATTAATCATTCTCTTGCATCTTCAGGGGGGGTGGGGGTGGGGGGAAAGTATCCTTAAAGCAGTTTGTCAGCATCCAGTAGCTAAATACTGAAAATCAGAAATGATTACTCATTTCCAAAACTATTAGTGGTTAGTATCTTTGGTCATTTAAATCGTGCTAAAATCATTCAACATAGAAACCCTTGAGTCATTGGATTCTAAATGAGTTTCTGTCTGAACTTCCCTGAATGCTATTTTTATACGAGTTTTGTGCTTTGTAGAAGATGATAATTATTCCAACAACCCAATTTGGCATTTAGCTAGGTTATACAGCTACTCCTTCTTTAGGCAGTTCCCTTCTCAAGGAAATTATCCTTGCTCTACTCTTTTATTGTCTTCTTCAGACTGGCAGAAACTGGATTTTTGGGGAAGGTGTATTTGAATCTCCATAGCACAATGGTATTTTCTCATTGCTATATTAAAGTCCCCTGATTTCTGTTTTATTCCTCAAATTCTAATCTGGAGACATCACTGCAATGCAATTCTTTGGTAATTGTGCTGGAACAGCAGCAACAGTGTATGATTATGGCAAAAATACTCTCATATCCTTTTTTCTTGCAGGAAAAGATAATGCAGAGACATGAGGCTCTGTGTGAAATTGGCACTGTATTTGAAGAGTTTTACCCAAGACAGGACAAAACACTGCAGGGAAAAAAGAAGCTAGCTGAGGGAATCTGTACTTCCCAGTGTTTTTCTAAGCTAAGCTAGTTAGGCAGACTGCCAGCCAAGGATGGCCCCTGGAACATCTCCAGGAAAAAATCTCCACTCACTTCGTGGAAGGGTTTCCCCCATCCATGCTGGAGAAGAGATCCCCTTCTCAGAAGATTAGAGATAAATATTGATTTTTTTTGTTTATTTTTTTTTTCAGTAACGAACTAATGTTAATGGCACATGGCCAATTCCTATCATGGGCACCATGAGGTATTTTGAACACGTGCCACCAAAGCCAGCATCAAGTAGATTCCTTGGGTGCAAACAGACCCCACCTTGCTCTTTGCTGCTGCTGCTGCTGTTGGTTCACAGGGCAGACATGACTGCTTTTGGCAAGGGAGTGAGAATGAGACAGGGAGCAAGGATTTACATGCCTATATGACATATAAACACTGGACTGCATTTTGGCCTTACGTAGTATTTGCATGGAGAGGAGATCTGGGGAGTGTCCTTTTCTTTTTTATTTTCATATTTACTTGTGGGTAGATTTAACTCCTGGCGATGAGGTGCTATTGCTGCCATTAGGAACCCCAGGGTGAGGTCTATGCCCATGGACTTCCAGCAGCAAATGATCAGTGCTGAAAAGGAGAGCTGGGATCCCTACCTCTGTTGGGAATTCTCATTATCTGAGTATGGAACCCACCTATTTTAGCTGTAGTGGAATGGGAAAGTCTTGAATGCACTTTAACTGATACTGATGGTGTTTAAAGCTTCAGGGTAAATGGGAATTTGAAGAAGAATTTGGAGGATCCTGGGTTTGAATTTGAATGTAGTATCATGCTGATGATATTTTAGCTTTGACCTGGTCTAAGTAAATCAGTAGTGTGTCCATAGCAGAGCAGTGAACATGAACCTCACAAGTTCTTGTTTGACATCCTATCTATGGGAGTATCCTTCATCAGTTTGTCTATGGATGTTCAAGCATGCTTCCACCTCCTGTTTGAACCCAAGATTTTTTCCCTGCTTTCTTTTGGGCAATAATTTTCTTTCCTTTAAAGTCTGTGTACCTCTCATTTTAATTTAATTTTTTTTTCCTTCTGGAGATGTCAGCTTTTGTCTAACAAATGTAATCCTGCCAGCCTGCAGATTCCTTTGAAATAGTCTGCTGTCTCCCTTGAGTCTCTGCACAACAGGTTGAAAACAATATGTTATTGTGCTCTGCATTAATGGGATGAAACAAAAGGACTATTTATTCCATTGCCTGTGATGTTCTTGGTCCTTTTGTGACATCATGAAGGGACTTCTTATCCATTTGTGACAGCTGTAACACAATGACTTGGTTGTCACCTCAGTCTTCTCCAAGTAGTTTTCCTTGTAGGAACTTGGCAGAAGTCTGAAGTTGTTTTAGCTTGTTTCTTATACTTTATTGGTATAAATAGAGTAGACATCCCTGCCCTGTTTATCTGGGAGGCTGTTGTCCTTGGTGAAAGCATCAATGAAATCAGGTTGTGATGCAAATATGAGTACAGTGTTGTCAATAAGAGTGTTTGACTTTTAAGGCTACAACTCCTCAGGACACAATTCAAGCTGAAAAATCAAGCTGAAACTTTTAAAAAGCTTTCTCTGTAGTCGTCTTCTCTAATTCTGTTTGTCAAATAGGATGCTAGTTTTTCAGTAGGTTGTAGTGTCTTTGGTGAAGGAAGCCACCGTGATATCCCTTTTCAGAAGAGGAGCTGTGGTGGATCAGCCTCGTTTCCACTGCAACAAATCTTGTGACAGTCCTGTAGAGCACTTTCTTTTTGGTGGTCAGTGTGGAAGTGGTGTTGGATTGTCAACCTTCAAGCCAGGATGTTGAGCTCTGCTCCTGGTTTGCTGTGTCTTCACAGTCATAGCACAAGTTGTATGCTGGTGTTTTTTTCCCCTACTTGTAAAATGAAGAATGTCTTCCTGCTTCACACAAATTCTCTGAGGCTTAACAATTTAATGCTTGTAAAGTATTTTGGAATCGTAGGATTGCAAAGGAGATAAGCAGAGTGTTGTTGAGTCACTTGATCTGAGACCATAAAAAACCCCAAACAATCAACCTTTGAGTACATGGTTAGATTTATAGAAAGTGTATACCTCAATAGTTGCCTTCTCTGCCACGCACAGGAACAATCTTCAGCCTTGTGGTTTCCAGAGCAGCAATTCCAGAGCAACTTTCTCCTCTAGTATTACATCAGAGAGGTTTACTTCTCTAGGGATAGGCAAAAAGCCGGATGATGACCTCACTCTGCCTCTCCCACTCTTGCTTTTTTACTTTTATGTTTTTAATCCTTTCATCTTTACAGAAATTTCTAGCTCTGTGCCAAGCATGATTCTGAATTTCTTCCACTTGGTAGTCATCTCTGAGAGTTCTCATCCCCAATCCTGTTCTATGTTGGCACAGTATCCCTTCAGATGGCAGCACTTAAGGAGATATTCCTGCCAGAATAAAGTTGAAAGTGGCCTGCATGCAGCCGATCAAAATTTTCAAGGTCATACTTCTGACAATAGGGGCTTTATTGTTAGTCTATTGCATCCCATCCCTTCAGAATGATCACCGCCTGGCACTTTGGAGATGATTCTCCTTTCCCCTACCACTAACAAAATATGGTTTGGAGAAAAGGCAGACTCATCTTGGCAGGTAAGCAAGCATTATGATATGAAATTGAGGACTATGTTTGTCTGAATCACCTGTCAGGTCTGAGTGACTGTCAGAGGATAATTGAAAGAAACAGCATTTAGGAAGAAGAGCAGATGCTCCAGTCCACCAAGGCATGGAGATCTGCCCCTTGTTAACAGGATGAGCAGACAGATGTTTTTGGTAATAGGTATTAATTTTCTCTCCCAAAGGCTCTAACGGCTGTACCTATGAATTGAATCCTGATGAGCAATACTTAGTTCCTGAATTACTTATGAATGAAGACAGCATAGTGGAGGGTGTTTCAAACTGCTGTGTTTCAAACTATGCTGTAGCTTGAAAGACATTAGTGTTTCAGATGTTACCATTAGAAACTCAAGAGGACATCTCGAGAAATCTGCCTTATGTGGTCAGGCATGAACTGTTGGTGTGCCTGAGCTAACCAAAAACTATGTGTTTGTGTTTGGTCCAGCAGGAATGCTCCAGGAGAGAGCAAGCCTATGAGGAAGAATCAGTGTCATATTAGCATTTTGCTACTATGGGAAAGAGATTCAGGAACCTGAGCAGGGATCTAGATGAGCCCTTGGTAGAAATGTCTTAACTGCCAGTTTACGTGGTGGCATGGATCTCTCAATCTCTTCTGCTGGAGCTGTTTACATGTGCATTCATCACTTTGGTGGAGAAGCTATAGTTGGTGATTAGGGTGTTCATCTGGGATATGAGAGGCTGAAGTCCCAATCTGCCACCAATCTGCCAAAGGAGAGAGATGAACTGTGCTTTTCAGCACTTCAGGGACATGCTACAGCTGTTAGGCAATCAGTCCTTCTTGGGGGGGCTTGGGGTGCATGTTAGCTGCAGCCTGGTTCTCTGAACAGAGGCAGTTGCTTTGACCTAGGCAAGATTGATATGTAGACGGGAGTGCATTTTCAAAGGATGCACTAAATGTCAATTTTCCCTTTGTAATGCTGGACATTGGGACAGGGGTAGTCTCTTCTTTGGAGAGAAAGACTGGTAGAGGTATACAGAAGACAGCAAGAATCCTTACCAAGAAGGAGAAGGAGGTGTTAATGTTTCTTGGTCTGAGTAGGACCTAACCACAGCATTACTCCACATCTGAGAAATCATTTAACAGACCTATTTATTAATTATTACAGTTCTAAGTTACATCTTTCCTGCAAGATGAAGGACAGAGACCCCAAGGCCATATTGCTGACCCTATCAGACATGTCAGGGCCAGGCTAGTTCCACATCTGCACTGTGGTTCAGATATCTCCTGGTGAACCAGGGTGTAGGGTATTTATCTCCCTATGTTTTTTTCAAGTCACCCGAATCCTCTTTGATGGGAAACCTAGTTCCTGACACACTCTGAACACTGGGTTGAGGGCTCACACTGCACCTAGTTGTGCAGGCTCTGAAATATGCTTGGCTGAGGATGTTAACAGCCTCCTAAACATTAGCAGAGGAAAACATCTTGGACCATACAATACTCTGTCCTGCACAGGCACGCTAAGGCTTTCTTGATACCTGGTCTTCAGTCATATAAATGTTTTCTTGTGCTTTTTTACTGCCAGGAAACTTCTAAACACTTAGCCAAAGTCCCTCTTATTTATAAGCTGAGTATGTTACTCCTACTTGAATCCTTTTGTATCATTCTTAAGAAGTCTTACCCCATAATTCATGTCATCCCTTCAAATGTTTGCAAATTTGTCATCTGTAGTTACTGCTTTGCCAAGCTATTAACTCTTCTGAATTAATTCTCTTTTAAGTCAGTCTTGCCATTTCCTGATGATTTTGCTGCTGTTCTTTTTGAATACCTCTCAATTTGTCACTGTGAATACATCTAAGGCAAAGGCATTGGCACTTTGCTAAGTTTATAACACATCCACGTTTCTCAGGCACATTCCTTGAGTAAATACACTTCAGTGCAATACTTGCAATAGGACAATTTTTTCTGGGTTCGCAGACTTGAGGCTAAGTTTGTGCATGAAAGTTGTCAAAACTAAGGAGACAGATAGATACAGCATGTGAAGTAGTGTACAATCACATGGATAGTCCTTCTGCAGTTCTGCTTAAGAGACCACTGTCTGGGACAGGCTATCAGCATGGGCACATGCTGCAGCCATCTCCAGCAACTTCCTCTTGGTGATTTCTGTTTGATGCCCTCAGTCCCACCCTGGCCCCTTCAGCTGACTCCTTCATGCACAGTCAGGACTGAGGTCAAGGGAAGCAGGTGGAGGTTGGAAAAATGGCATATTGCTTCTCATATGGCACAAACAATCTACTACAAATACCATGTTGTGTACGCAGACACCTAGGCTGGGCCATTACTGTCATGACTGCAGCGACAAATCCTTGGGCTGTTCTGCTGGCTTCTGTGTGAACTTGCCAAGAGAAGAGACAGGGATGTTCATTCTGCAGGGACAGAAAACAGGGGTTTAATTTAGCCAACTAGTTGCCCTATCTCTCCATTGGTAAGGCAACGTCCCACTCGAGCTCTGAAACATAGGTTGGATGAGTGTTCACTGACCCTAACAAGAGTCAACTGTATTTACTGCAGAGCAGCTGCCTTCTGAATAGCAGGTTACACATGTGTATGGCTTTAGGCAAAAGACACACAGTGGTAAACTTCCTCTGTGATGTGGCTGCAGAAAGGAGTCTCTGCTCAGCATAACAGCTGCCATCAGTGCAACAGGGTAGAAAGTGGAACAGTGATTGAGAACACAGTAAAGTAGCACCAGTATATTGAGCTAGGACTGTGCCTGCCCTTTTGTAGGATGAGGCTGTAAGTGGAAACACTGAAAGTATCCCATTCTTGCAGCTAAATCTTATTTATCATTTTAAAATAAAATATTCTGAATAGGCCCAAAAGTTAACTGTGAAATGCATACTGTTTCCTTTCTGCAGCGTGATTAATATTTTCTTCTGTCCTGCTACTCTTCCAGTAAAATCACATTGTGTCACAACACTGACGCATAACTGGATTTCCAACTCTCCCTCGGCAGCAGCATCAGTTTTTAATCCACATAGAGCATTTTAGAAGCCGTGGAAGTACACTCTTTATGCTTCATTATTGCAAAGATCTTAATGTTGGCTTATGTATCAGGCAATGCATACGCATATTATCATTTCTGAAAAGCCACAATAACCTCCAAAGAATTCCTCCTGAAGAGACAGCTGAGGAATGTATTTAGCCCAGCTTGAGAGGAGAAGATATTTTGCAGAGCAGAACCTGGCTGAAACAGAAGAGCTGCTGAGGCAGAATTGGCTGTTGCAGTTCTACAGAGGCTTGGCCTGTTCCACTCAAGGGTGCAGTTGAGCGTCTTGCCTTGTGTCTCTTAGCATTTGTGGGTTTCCATGAGGGAATATGTTTAGCAGTATAGCTGTAAATTTCAGGCTGTCATTGTCCAGGAAATTCCCAGTCTATTAGAGCATAAGAACATGAAGGGTGAAGAGCTGTCCTCGGGAGAAGTTCCTTTCATTCAAAATGTAATGGAGGAGAATCAGTTGCATACTGAAAGATGCCTTTTCTTTTCTTCTCTCTGTAATGTGATTGTGCTCCTCAGATGCCTGTTCTTCAGCCAGTTCTCCTGTCCTGGTCAAAGTCTGAAGTGTCCCAGTCCAAGTCTGAAGTGGAGTACTTGTATAATAACCCTGTATCCTTGCTTCATCAGAGCTACATCAAGCTCTCTGGCTGCATTGAAGCTGCAGATTTCTCAGTACTTGTATGCTCTCCTGGAAGAAAACCTGTAGTTCCTCAAGCTTTGATCAGCTCTGCCAGTTGGGTTGTTTGCAAACATGCCAATGCCCACACTCTGGGAACTGTTTTTCTTGAGACTTGTGATTTATTGCCTATTGCAGCTGGAGGCTGAGCATGTTTGTAAACAGAAACCTGCTTACTGCAGTATTTTGTTCCTTTAACACTACTTGGCATTTTAAGTGAAAGTTAGCATGCCTGACTAAAGAAGGCACTTGTGGTTAATTGGATTTGGAGTGACCTGACAGGCTGTCACACCCTGGTCCATGCAGATTGAACACTTTTGCCAACAGCAAAGAGGACCTGGCACAGGAGGTAATCCTTCAGCCAGGAAGAGTAGTGCTCTGTATGTGCTGGAGTGAGGACCCATCCAGATGGCTTTTCCCAGGTATGACGTACCAAAGACAGGTCTGTGTCATCACTCCTAAATACTCTGTTAAGCTTGTTTTTTAGTTGCTGTTCTGCCCACGTGCATTTAAATCCTTTCCTGCTTAATCTGTATTCACAGTATATTAGGAAAATAGCATTTTAAGCTTGGTTAATATGCAAGCCTTGGACTCCTGGAGAACTGAGTGTAAGAGACACAGGTCACACTGAAATGAGCTTGGGTCTCACCCAATTGCTAAAGAAAACTTACTAAGAGCAGCCATGCTGTATAATTTGATGTCATTCCACCTGGTAGTGAGTTTTTATTACCAGACCTCCAGGGCAGAAGGGGTGAACAGCAGAAGAACTGAGACAAATTGGCAGAACTCCGTGTGCCTAGGGCTGTGGGACATCAGTGGGTACTTCGGCAATATGGGTGAAGTGCCGTGGCAAAGATCTGTGGGAAAACTCCTGTCCTGCATGTTTGTAGTTGAGGTAATTCTTCTCTCACCCCTGCAAGAAATACTCAGGGAAGAAGGTCTGTGATCTGTTTTGGGCTCTCTCCTCTATGGGCTTAAGATTCTGGATCATGGTTTAGAAAAATATATTGGAGGAAACTAAAACTTTTCTTAAGTTGCTCACCGTATACAGCTGGAATTTTGCTCACTGGTTTCCTGAAGTGATGTTCTCTAGCTTTCTCCTCTAGTTTTATCTTTTGTGCTTTCATATTTCACATCTCGATCAATGCATCTCAGAAAATAATGCTGAGATATTACTTTGATGTTCCTCAGCTGGTCTCCTGCATCAATCTGATGTTGCCTTTAATACTGGCTTTGTGTGGAACTTTATCATCACAGAATATTTTCTGGGTGTTTGAGATATGATAGATCTGTGCATTTATTAGCACACACACTCCTCTGCATGTTTTCATGAGGCTTCCTGGCTAAGTTGAACACAGGGGCCAAGTACTACTAAGCCCAAGACAAAGCCTCTTAGGAAAAGACTTTACACAGTGTATCTAATAAAGGCAGAGATGTGAAGAAATGCTCCTTGCCAGTCTGACTCCTTTCATGGAGCACACTAAGTTAGCAGCTGGAGCCCTGGGTAGGGCAGGGAGTCTGCTATCAGATCTGTGTTGGCAGGAGTGCTCCATGATCTAAAGACTAGCAGAGCGTGAAGTGATTTGGTCTTTTCCTTCAGTCCCTTAACATGCCCCTTGCTCACTTCTGTCTTCTGTAGCTCTCTTTCCTTCCTTCTAGAAGCAAAGCTTTGCCAGTTGATTCACAGCGGAAAAGGAAATAATCCTACTGCTTTGTATGCAGATGGTGCTTTGAGAGGAGATATGGTTAATTTACTTACTTGTTTATAACCTGCACCCATCCTTGGTGTCTTGTTCAAAGTAGTGTGTGGTGACACACGGACATCAGAGCAACCAGACTAGGTTAGAACATAGCTCTGTCTAGCCTGGTATCCTGACTCAGATGATGATTGTGTGCAATATCTAGTGAAGAGTAAAAGAGCATGGCAAGGATCTGCGATGCTGAGTACTCAGAGTTTGCAACTATTTGCTGAAACCAGATTTGCTTAGCAACTCTTGGTGGATTCCTTTTCTATGTGTTCGTACAGATCTTAAGAAAGGATGGGTTAGTGTCTGTTTAGCAGTGGATGGATCTGATGGAGTAGAATATCCAGCCTGTACTGAGGTGATAAATAGAATGTTGTGTAGTGTGTTGGCTGCTCAGAGAAAATAGTATCTGAGATAGTCAGAGAGGTGGTCTTGTCTCCAGCCTCTAGGGAGATGGTTAGTTAAGCTGCTCAACACAGTGATGCTGGAAAGATTTTGATAACATTCAATGAAAAATTATGGTCAGAAGTAGGAAGGTGAAGAGGAAGTTAGTGACAGAAACTTCAATGTTATAGTACGCTATTAATTAATGGTAGGAGTTAGTGGTTACACGGATGAGCCTCTCCTGTCTAGGAACCCATGGTTCAGGTAAGAGTTCCCAGGAACTCATACTCTGAAAAGTCCCAGGACAACATAATCTGCTAGTATCACACCACCTGCCTCTCCATCCTAGATCTACCAGAAGCATATCAATATAAGGAAGCTTTTCAATTTGTTTCCTCTCTGGAAAGTTAGGGCATGGTACACTGTCCTGGTGAGACTTTCACTTCTACCTCTGTATGAAAGATGGATAAATGAAGTGAGTAACACAACAACTGACTCAGAGTATCTCCTAGAATCTAAATTATCTCACCAGACACTTTGATCTCTGAACCAATCCAACCAGAAAACCAGGGAGACCTTGAATGAAAACTGGAAAATTTCAAATTCTGCTTTGTCAGGGACCTGCATGAAAAGCTCCGAACTGCTGCACTACAAACTGTAAGTAAGAGGAGGCTCCTCTCTGGGTTTGCATTTTGAGTCCTGAAGTATCTGCTGCTTTTGTGAAGCAGCTGCAGTCTCATTAGCTTTCCTCCCTGCCTCTCTTCACCTCTGAGCTGTTCTCTGTCTCTATTGAAGATGGAAATGAGACAGAATGCTCCGAGTCCCTCTGTGTAGGGTTTACAGCGTGATTTTGCAGGCAGTATGTGATGCAGACATGAATCACAACTCCCTTTAAGATACTGCTGTGTTTGATTCCCTGTCTCTTTCATCCGACTCAGAACAGGCTGCAGATTTTTGTTTTTAATCTAAGCAATAGCCAATTTACTCCGGAGATGAGTATTTGCTGTCTGTCACTGCTGTGCCTATGCTCAGAATTGCAAACCCCTTGGAAAACAAGGCCAGCTTGTGCATGTGTGTACAAACCTGGTTTCAAATCTGGCTTGGATTCTCCCTTTCAGCTCAGCAAGTGACTGACATGTTCACTTTTTAGCAAAGCTTCCTCCCAAGAAAAGGTGTGGGCTTTGCCAAAGTGCCATGAGGCGTTCACTGCGTGTTCAGTCGCACACTGGAGGCAGATTCTGCAGCACCCTGGAGACAGGGGTGAGATCAGGACAGTAGCAGCCATGATACAGAGCTGCTTTGCATCTTGGTCTTGCTAATAGATAATACTGAAATTTTTATTTGCAGTGAACTAAGGTGCAAATCATATCCCACTTCAATAATACTTCTATATTATTTCATTTATTTGAAAGAAAGTACTAAGCCAGTACAGCTTCTGTTCAGTTCAAATTCAGGTACAGCTGAAGATGTTCAGTCCACAATAGTTCACTAAAGGAATTCATACTGAAAAATATACAATTTAAATACAGAAATGTCCATGCAATGGTCATAATCCTGCAACACCTGGCATCAGCCAGAGAAACACTTTTGCTCCTCTCTCCTTTCTCTCTGCTGAAGTCTCATCACTTGTGTTTCCAGAGCTGTTCTGCAGCCTGGCTCTCAGCTCCTGGAGTTGGACAGGGTATGTTTTGTGGGCTGGGGCTCTGTGCTGGGAACAAGAGTGGTTGGGGGACAGGATTGGCTTGTGATCTGACACTGCTCTGCTCATATGAGGTGGTCAGGTCTCAGTGCATTACTCTAACATGGTAATCAAGGAGGTGTTTTTGTGTTTTTCCTGTTAGTTTGATTATTTGTTGTTTGGATTCAACATAAACTTTAACATGGAAGAAGAAGAAAAAGCTATAGGTGAAAGTGGCTTTCAGTTTAACTTTCTTGTTTGAAATACAAAGCCTGATGGAGACCAGCCTCTGCAGATAGCCCTGACTTCGAAAACTGGCAAGAGCATTTCTAATTAAAAATTCTCCCTTCTCTTCCTATTAGTTACTCCTCTAAGCAGAGCAGCTGCTGTGACCTGGGCATGTTGTGCTTGTATTGTTGCTGTGAGACAATAGCTCAGCCTGAGGGAAGAAGACAACCTACTTACCACATCCTCTGGGAGTTGTGACAGTGGGACTCTGGAGAAACCACTGTTTCTTTGAAGCTTACTGAAACTATCTGAGAGTCTGAGGAGTTAACCCATGGGAGATCACAGAACTGAACTGAGTGAGGGCTATGTGTCCATGGGAGACAGGCTTTGGCCTCCTCAGAAGGTGTGGCTGGTGTCATATTGGCTTCTGAATGCAGCCGCCTCCTCTGTATCTTCTTCCCCAGTCAAAGCAGGGATATTCCTGCTGCAGAGGACAGGGCAGCAGAAATCTGTGGAGAAGGGCAGCAGGAGGCAAGGGCACATCATGTCTCTAAACACCAGGCACGGTGTTTAACAGAGGGTTCACTGCTAATGCGCTAGCAGAGGTTGACAGCTACTTGACCTAGCTCCAGTCCAATGCTCTGATGTATCCTAAAAAAAAAAGTTTGCATAATTCAAGTGAAGAAGTAAGTGGACATTATACAAGGTCTGAAGAGAGCAGTGGGCAGGGGTCCAGCTATGATCAGGTGGTTCGCTGCCTTCCTGCAGTAATACGTCATTTGTGAAAGCAAAACTCACAAAGAACAAGAAGCATTACAGCATTTTCTGGAGGGAAAGGGAACTGCTGTACTGCCAGTGGCAAGCATACTGGGGGACATGGTTTAAGGTATCAAAACTCACCATAAACTAAGTCAGGCTTGGGACTGCACTTTTCCTATCAAAGCTACTGTGTTTTTCGCGGTAGCAGCAGCCTGGGTGATTTACAGAGCTACTGCAGTCACCGAAAATACATAAGCAAGCAGTATGAGGAAAGCAGATGGAGTATGCCAGACCTCTGGTTACCTGACAGCAGAGAGGTTCTCGCTCATACCGTGGCAGATCAGTGACACCAGACACCAGGGAAGGTGCAGCTTATTCTGGCCCTACCAGAAGCAGCTACCAGACCCCAAAGAGAATTTTAGCTGAACGAACCTGTCATGTCATTGTACTGGGACAAGTGAGCAACACTCACTTTTGTTGCAGTGCTTGACTAAAATAAGTATTCCGTTGCTCTGAGTTACTAGAGATGTATCTTCACTGCACAGTATCCGTAAGTGAACTGTAAATATACCAGGCAAGGGAAGTTTCCACCCATTGCCTGAAAACATAATTTGTTGCAGCATAGCTCTGCAGCTAACCTAATAAATACTGGTGCTGAGCAGGGCTAATTATCTCCAATGCAGCACTGCCCTGGCATGGCTGTGTGGCTTCCTGCTCCAGAATTAGCTTAGCTGGGACTTGTTTGGGTGTCTGCACTGTCCTTCATGGTGTGGTGGAAACAGTGAGCAGTGCTTGGTGAAGGAGCATTGCTTGCATGCACCAGACTGCAGTACTCCTCTGCTCTAAATGTACTGGGGAAGTACTGGAGTCCAGAGCAATGAAGTCACTTAACAGCTCCTCTTGAAAATTTGTCTTTTATTTGGGTGAAGTTGTAGTCACCTTGGACCTAATGTTGGAGCAGTAAGCCCTTGTCCCTTCTGGAAACGATGCTTGATAGTGTATATGGTGCCTCTAAGCAAAATGTTGACTAGTATTCTCAGAGCTTCTTTTTTTCTATGAAGCAGTTACCAGTGTCATATAGATAACTACTAAACAGTGCTCCTCTGACCTACGGAAGGAATGGATTTCTGTCTCCAAAATCTCATTGCCTAAAAACAACTTAATAAAAAGTAGATGTTGGAAAGTGATGTAAAATGGTATGGAGAAGACATTCGGGGATTCTTAAGATTTTGAAGATCAGATAAGACAAATGAATTGGTAAAACTGGATCAGTGTCAGCTATTTAAGTGAGAAGATAGATAAATAATCACAGATCCTGTAGCAGCTGGATTTATGCATGCTCAGGTCCAGTTATATCAGGGAATACAGGGAAATGCCTTACATGGAAAAGACTAAATGAGCATTTTTTTGAGACCTAATCCCAGTCAGCTGTATAAACACAGTGCCCACTTCTGTTGGTCTATAAGGAGTCTCAATTTGTTTGTCTCAAGATAATTTCAAGATCATTCTTGTCCTTAAGAGAAGTTGCCCTGAGGATGGGAGATGGGGGATATATAGTGTGTTTCTTTCACACTAATGATTCCAAATGTGTCTTTTCTCCTATTGTAGTATTGGATAAATGAATACACCTCCACCTTGGGGATTGGTGTCTTCCACTCAGGCATTGAGCTCTACGGCAGAGGTATGAAGTATTTACTTTTCACTACCTGCAGAACATGGGTACAACTGTATGGCTAATCTGATATGGAAAAGCACCCCAAACTTACAGGTTTTGGCAAGGGATGTTTTGACGGAAGGGAAAACTCAGCCAGTTCTCTTTTTAGAGTCCATTGTGGAGTCCAGCAGGAACTACTGCAGTTCTATCATGAACCATGTAGCCCTTCATATTTTCAGCACATAACTGCAGCCTCTGTAGCTTGTGCAGGTGTGTAGCAGGATGGCAGATAGGTGCGACCAAGAAATATTGGAAAGCCGTTCTGCAGTGAAGGAAGGGGAGATAGAAGGGAGGAAATAAGGGAGAAGGAATAGAGGTTAGTCAGTGGTTGTCTTGAGATGTGCATATACTTATTTGTGCTAATTCCCTGCCAGTAATTCTTTATGAATGTCTATAGGCAAGGAATCTTGGAATGTGGATTTCCAGATCTTGGAAACTATTCTTTAGAAACATCAGAATTACAAGGAAAAGAAAATTACTTCTAAGAAAGGGTCAGGATGGGGTTGAAGCAGATTAGACCACCCATTGCAAAAAGGGAAGTCAAGGGATCTGGGAAAACAGCTGTAGTGCAGTGAAGGACAGACTAGCATCACAGACTGTCCATTTCTGTCTTCAGTGTTAAATGGGAATGACTTGGAATATCTCACTTATGGTATTTTTAGCCAGTGTCCCTGGGGTGCCATGTTCCATCTCGAGCACTGAAGGTTTCACAGGCCATGCGAGGTGGTGTGCATGACACCATGAGATCCACAGGTTGTGTTTCACAGGCCGTGCAAGATGGCCTGTACGACATGAAGGGACCTCCTGGCTTGACCCACATGCTGATCAGGGTGGCAGGGTGCAATCAGCTTGGCTTTCTGCAAAGAATTCCTGGTTGCTGCCTGTAAATCCCTATGGAAAAAGACTGATTTCTCCCTACTCTAGAAAAGACTTCTTCCAGCTCAGTACCACCATCAACAGCTTCTTGTAGTGATTCTAGATGCCTCCACCACAGACCTTTCCACTGAGAGGAAGCCACTTGGACAGGCACAGAGGCAGACTTGGAGACGTTTCCTGGCACTGTGGGAAAGCAGTAGTGTTAGCATGCAGAGAGGTGGTGAGGGCATCCTCAGGCTGATAGGTAACCCCACAGAGAAAATGGCTTTCAGAGTCTGGCTGAAACCAAAGTGGCAATAGGTGCTGATGCTGAGCCATGCAGACAGCTGCCATAGATTTTTTCCTGACTTTGTGTTAATTCAGCTACTCACAGTCTGTTTCTTTCCTTGTCAGAGTTTGCCTATGGAGGGCATCCCTACCCTTTCAGTGGGATTTTTGAGATCACACCTGGCAGTGCGGTAGAACTTGGCGAGACCTTTAAATTCAAGTAAGGGCCCTTTTCTACCTCTTTCCCTCTCCTTCCTGGTAGCCATTGGTATTGGGGGAGCAGGAAAGTCCTTTCCTCTGGGTCCCCCTTTCCCTCTCCTCATAAGTGCCCTTATAGAATCATAGAATCATTATGGTTGGAAGGGACCTCCAGGGTCATCAAGTCCAACCTTTATCCCATCATATTCCTAACCATTAGACCATCAGACCATGGCCTCAAGTGCCTCATCAACCCGTTTTTTGAACACCCCCAGGGATGGTGACTCCACCACCTCCCTGGGCAGCCCATTCCTGTGCCCAACCACCCTCTCAGTAAAGAACTTCTTCCTAATCTCCAACCTAAACTTCCCCTGACGTAACTTGAGGCCATTTCCTCTCGTCCTGTCATTAGCAATTTGGGAGAAGAGACCAACAGCAGCCTCACTACAGCCTCCCTTTAGGTAGTTGTAGAGGGCAATAAGGTCTCCTCTCAGTCTCCTCTTCTCCAGGCTAAATAACCCCAGTTCCCTCAGCCAGTCTTCATAAGGCTTGTTTTCCAGACCTCTCACCAGCCTCGTTGCCCTCATTGCATCCTTTACATGATCCTGGTACAAAGGCAGCCCTGCAAGGTTTTTGGAGGCTGTACATCAAACAGGGAACAGTGCTGAACTGTGTTGGGCAGGGTTTAAAAGCATACTTACAAATGAATGCAGTTCTCTTTTCCTGTTTTCTTTGTTTTCTGTGCTCCCAGTTTCACCTGTCAGCAAGAATGGGAGTAACTGTGTGTTACACAGAGCCAGTGCACAGGGGAAAAAACAAAACCTAGTCTTTTTATGAGTATCACCTATTTATGGATACTGCACAGAGTATCAGAAGTCATCTCCTGTGTTTATTGCTACTCTGTCACAAAGGACAGAGTACCGAGAGGAGTCTGAGAGGATGCTGCATTAATGTGTTGCTCAAGGTGTTCAGACTGTGTGGCTGTGGGTCAAGGAATTGCCCATGGCAGGTAAGGCTTGACCTTCCCTGACTGCCAGTTTATGTTGAGGGTTGTTGGAGACTTTCAGAAGTATGAGCACTATTGAGTATTGGCAGAAGCAATTGGTTTCTGCATAAGGTTGTCGGTCTGCTCCTCCTGGTCCACCCCATGGAAAGCCTTGCCGCTATAAGAAAATCTGTCCTATTTGAAGCTTCTGTTGAGGGGCAATGGGCAGAGTGGGAGCAGACCCCCAGAGCTGAGACTTCCCTGATGGTGAACAGGAAGCTCTCGGAGCTGTTGCCTGTGCTGTAAGCTACTTCATGGATAAGCTGGGGATACTACTGTGCCATTTTGTTAGTGAGTCTCTGATAGCCCCACACACGCATGTCCATATTTTAAGCCTGTCCTTCTTGCCAGTGCCTGATTATTTCCTTTTCCTGGGTATGTATCACTCTATTCACTGTATCTTTCCATGTTTCCTGTTGTGTGTTTTGTTTTTAACTAGAGAATCCATTGCCTTGGGCACTACAGACTTCACAGAAGAGGACGTGGATAAGATTATGGAAGAACTGGGCAAGGAGTACAAAGGCAACGCGTACCACCTGATGCACAAGAACTGTAATCACTTCTCTGCAGCTCTGGCTGAGGTGGGCACAACTATCTTTAAAAAAAAATATAAATTATTATTTTTATTTTTTGCTGCTTCAGATCTGTAGTAGTGATCACAGAAAGTGAACTGGGGTAGGCCCAGCCTGACAGGCCAGAGCCCATAGCCAAATCTCCTGTTTCTGCCCTTAATATTTTTGGAAGCCCTTTGCTGTTGAAAGGGATGGAATCAGGAGGTGAAGATGCAGCAGGTTTATCATATGTTTGGTTGAAACTGTGAGAAATTAGGAGTGTCTGCATTTTGGTTCACTGAACAGGCGCTGAGCAGGAATTGGAAGGACAGACCTGGCTAGCATGCAGATGTACATCATTTTAATAACAAGCACAAATAACCCTACATGACCTGCGAAAGAATGGCTTATCAATGTTTTGCAAACAAAAATTTGCAGTATTCAGGAAGTGTCCTTTTCCTTATTTAATGGGCACCATTCAAAACCCATTTAAAAAAATTATTGATATTCTCATAGACATCTTTCTTTGCTTACCCATTTTCATGTTCACAAAAACAATGTGAATTATAACAGAGCTGTTATTTCTCTTTAGAGAGAACTGAAGCACAGAGAAGCACAACTTTATCTTGAGTATCTGCTAATTTGGAATATTTTAATTTCAATTTCCAAAGATTTGAATGTTCTGGGGGGAAGCTGCCTTCCCCCTCACCCCCCAGATGAGATGTTTATGTTAAATGTGTGTGTCAATTAAGGTGTGAGCATTCAGCACTTGTGTAAATCTGAATTCAGGATCTTGACTCGGTGCCAGAAAAAGACATGAAAAGCAAAACATGGAAGTGACCTTCCATAAAAACTGTTTCTTTGTTTTCCATAGGTGTTTTATGACAAATGTGAGAAGAAAATCTCATTCTTCACAATAGAAGTGCTTTACCACTAAAATTTTAATTTCTCTTTCTGGAGTCCCCATCCTCATTCATTACACACCTCTCACCTTTCTTCATCATATGGGACAAGAGTCCTATGCCAAAAACTTCTGTTGCCACAAGTGTCCATGCATTCTCCAAACAGACCTATCAGGTATCTTGAGTGAGGTGAGATTATGTAGAAAAAATTACTGTATGATTTTGTAAGAAAAACTCTAGGGAATCTGTGAACCAGCAAATAATTTGCAAGGAACCTGCTTTAGTCTCTCAGGATAACCAGTTCTCTATTGGTTTCATCCTTGCTAATTATAGAAAGAGAAAATGACGGAGTCCTTTCTGTAAACATTATCACATAAAAATAAACAGGAAGGAATTGTATTGGTACAAACAGAGACTGAAGTTTCAAGCAGTATAGTGATCAAATCAATGTTAGCCACACTACTGTTTTAGAGTCAAATAATCAAATTACTATAGGAGAAAATGGGAACTTTAAAAATCATGAAGGAAACCCAGGAAAAAGCTGTGTGATTATTAGCAAAAGGTAAAAAAACAAACAACCTTTACCTGCAGCAGTGAAATAAGGTCATTGCTTATTACATACTTTGATATGTAAAATTTCTGTCTCATGTCCAAGCCATAAGATCAAAGCCATTCTTCCTTGATTCTGCTGCTACATATCTGTGAAGTCCTCACTGCTTCTTCTTGTCTGACCTTCCAAACACAGGTCAAATAAGATAGATCTCAATAAAAACCTACTAGCATGTTTTAAATTTTGCTTTCAATACATCTTCAGTGAACATCTTTACAGAAGTGGAATTTAGGGTTAAGTTTTCCTGCAAGAGCTTTCTTGGTGGATTCTGTGTGCTCGTTCACTGCCCCATAACCTATCCAGATAAAACTAAAGCCTAAATGGCTAGTTCTGACACTTCTGCTCCCAGGAGCAGAATTTACTCAGGATTTAGGTCAGTTTAAATAAACCCTTCGCGGGCAAGCAGGATTTCTTGTTGCTGTTGTGCTTCACATATATTTGTGTTTATCATCCCTCTCTAAAGTACTAAAAACGCAAAACCAGAGGAGGTGCATTTCAGGCCCAGGGGCAGAAGGCTCTAGGTGGTCTCTTGTATCAAGATAAGGAAAATGGGAGCTGAAATTCTTCAAGAAACAGCTGATGTTAAGACACTAAGCAAAAATCCTAGCTATTCAATGTGCATCAGTCAGTAACATGAGAAATACATCTGGCCACCTTATGATGTCTCCATCCTTTCTGATAAACACAGCAATTTGACAATCACTGTTTCGGAGCTGGGTGAGAAGTAGCATAGCTTATCTTGGGTTATTTCTGACCTCTTGGAGGAAGAACTACATGAAATCTGTTGAGACAGAACCTGCTTGAACTGAAAGCAGTGAAAGTTTCTATTCTTATTTTTTCAATGCCTGAATACTTGCTTAACTTTACAGCCTTAGTGCTTTTTTTTTCTCTTGCTGAAGTTCCCATTAAAACTAAACAAAACAAAAATCAGCACATTAGGAAGTTCCAGGCCCTACCACATAGCACTATAAGGGACAGCCTTATAGTGTGCAGAACATGCTGACTACACGATGAGTGGCTCTCGAGACTGCGTAGATATGTGTCACCATAGAGGGCAGAAAACAGAACTGGTATTTGTGCCCTAAAACCAGTTTTGAGATGAGTCTGTTTAGTGTTTGTATTGCCCTTTCATTCAGACTCTTCATCTGTGAAGCAGCAATAATAATAATTAGCATCTACTTATGCATAGCCATGTTACGTGGCATTTAAAGACAGGAAACTGGAAAAAGTATTCAAAGCATTAAAAGAAAAGATGTAGAAATTTTGTTCAACGGAATAAAATTGCTCACTGGAACTGGGATTTAACTCCAGCCACAGAGACAGCAGCCAAGGTCTTGATGATCTTGAAGGTCTTTTCTAACTGGAGCGATTCTATGATTCTAAGGATTTTAAGTGAGTAGAAGTTCTTGGTCTTTCTGAAAGGTGATGCCATCAGTACCGCAATGCCCTTTCACCACAGAGAGGGGTGGGACGGAGGCTAATTTTTAGCATGAAAGAGGGAACAACCAACTCTGCTCCCTACAGCCTTCTAGGCCTTTCTGCTCATGGGCATAAGCAGTTGTGAGTTCAGGAGATGGTTGTTCTGAACCTCCTGAGTAATGCCAGGCAAGTCACATCCCTGCTTTGTGCCTAAGTGTCTCTTCTTGTATGCTGGGTTATTTCTTTCCTTTGAAAAGGGCTCTGAAATCTTTTGGTGACAGCTCTCTCTCTAATTAATCATCTGCCAAGGTTAATTAACTGTTTCATGTCTTCTGTTGTTCTGTATCAGCACGTAAAACCAGAGCTAGAGCTTTATAGCTGTGAGGTGATGTATGAGTTAATGCGTGTCCACACAAGTCTGTCTGGCAGGCCTTGAGATTTGGCTGTATTGCTATGTAGCCGTGTTTGGCCACCTTAATTTCCACATCCGGCTGTGGGCTTGCTAATGAGTATCCCTACAGATGTTGCCCCTGTGGCTGAGCCATGGGCTGGGAAGATACCATCTGGCTACACAGACTGAGGGCAGATGCAGACATGTGTCCTGCTGGCTGAGGTCATGATTCTGCAGAAGGAATGGGAAGGAAGTATAGGGCTGGCTCTCCCTCCCAGATCAGCTTTCTCAGGAACACACCATGAGACAACATCCGTGTGTCCAATTGCCAGGACCCATAAGCCAGATTCCCCATCCTCAGAAGGACTGCTGAAGCCTCAGGAGCCAGGCTTTATTTTTAATTTTTTTGTTTTCTTGTCCTTTCAGCAAATAGAGCATCCATTCAGAAATCTGCCATCTACATGTGTTTATGAATGATTTTTCTGTCAAGTTCCTATTTAATACAATAATGCCTCAGATCCCACCATTACAACTGGTAACTGTTAATTTTAACAGTTATAAAATGTGTGGTCTAAGCAGGCAATGCAGGCTGATTGCTAATGGTTAGGGGCATGTCCAGACCTATGTTCTGAACTGCCATTTGCCCATACATCTTGAAAAATTCTGGGATTTTACCAAATCCAGTACAGGCAGATGAGCTCTACTTAACCACTTGGCATGCCTTTGACCTCCTATTTACCTCTGGAAAAACTCACTTTGCGGTGTTGTTGCAGCCTAATTGCATGCTGCTTTCCCTGCAATGCCACATATCTCTTCTGATCCTCCTGCCCACATTCACTTGTAAGCTGCAAGGGGCTTTGTCACTCCCTCATTGGCACTGAGCTCTGAGTTTTCCTTACTTCCTACTGCAAACTGCCAAGCATATTCATACTTGCTCAAGACTTAGATATCTCTCTGCTTTGCCAGTTACCTATGGACTTCTAACGAGCAGCTACTGGATCAAAGAGGCATGGCTGGGTCTACTCACAAAGCAGCTCCTCTGGAAAGAAAACAGAGAATGTCCCAGTTCCAGATACAGCAGTTCAGACTTCATCTTCTCCTATATAATTTCATGGTAGCTTTCTCAGTAAGCAATACAGTGAACATGCTACATGATCCACAGTCTCTTCCTGCAGATTTCCTGATAATTTCTTCTTCATTGGGGAACTCTGGGTTATTTAAGAAGTGAGAAACTACCAGAGAGCATAAGTCTCTGCCTAGTAAGTGTTGCAAGCCATCTTAACTAATTTGAAGGAAGTTCTGATGTAAAGCAGAGCAGAATTTCCTAGTGGATAGTTATGAGAGAGAAATCAGTTGCACTCCCTGTGCATTTGTGCAGTTTCAATTTAAGGCCACACACCACTTAATACTCCTTTGTGGTCTCCTTTTACCCTCACCATCTATGTCACTGTGGGAAGGCGAGGGAAGCTTGATCTAAGCAGTGGAAATCTAGTTAGGGTTGCCTCAGTCACTCTGACTCCTGCAACATGGTCCCATGGTACCCATATTTATAAACCACTTTAGCAAATTGTTTGTGAGTTAAAATGAAGAGGTTCATCAAACTGGGATTAGCAATTTTCCTACAAGAAGTTTGGTCATTTCCTGTTGCTTATGTTGACAGTTTCCAAAATTGAATAGGATCAGTACCATGCTCTCTGAAGAAACTGCCCGGGAGAATAGGCAATCCTTTTGGGGGACTTGTGCCTGCAATTTCTGCAAAGAAAAATCAGCTGGGGCATCAGTAGCACAACCCAAACTTCCCATTCTGTTCCGAGCTCCTGTGCCATTCTGTGTGTCAGTAGTCCAGGCGGGTAATGCTGCTGGCACACAGCAGAGATTTTGGCATTCTGATAAGGTTATGCATGTGTGGAGAATTCAGTTAGGACCACATCAATACTGGGTGAAGTCCTTCTGCTTGATCATCTGTTGTTAAGTCACTATGTTCCTAACAATCCCTGATGTATACTTACAGCCATACGTTCAAATGGCCCTTCAAGAAATTGCAAAATATTTTCTTTATGAGTTGCCCTCGCTGATGAAAGAGGCTATTTAAACTCTGCCAGATGGAAAAAGTACTGGCTTTTGAACATTAGAAAAACCTTCTGAAACAAAAAGAAAAGCTCAAATAATTAGTCCTTTCCATGATGTGATTTGTTGAATTTCCTGATTTTTCAGAACAGGGATCTCCCTGAGAGACAGCAAAAGGACAGAAGTTACAAATTACTGTAGAGCAGACATAAAGGGAGAGGAAAATACTTGTGTTTTCAGAAAAAAGCCAAACTCAAAGTAATTCCTGGGTTGTAAGTTCCCCTGCAAGGACCTGCGGGTTTGAGGTCCCAGCCATGCCATTGCTTTGCAGGAGCACTTGTCACTGCAGCAGCAGGCCACAAGGAAGTATGCCATGAGGTGCTAAGGCAGACCTGCAGTTACACACTTTGTCACCAAGACTGTTCTTTGGGCATAGCAAAGAGCAGGTGCACGCAGCTACAGGAAAATGTGAAATTGCAGTAAAAGGACTCTTTCCAATGCGAGAGCATGGCTCATGATTGCCCTGCAACTCTGCAATATAATTTGGGCTTGTGGAAGGCAGATACTAGGCAAGGCAAACACAAACCTGGCACAGCTTGTACCGCCAAACACATGTAAAGGTGAAAGGTTGACTGCCAGGGGTTCAAATACAGGCATAAAATAATATGAGTCCTGCTGATGCTTAGGTGTATGGTGAGTGTACAGTGCCTGAGGACAGCTTCTTTAAAGAAGACAGCAGTAACTAGAGGATCAGAAGGAGGATGAAGGTTTTCTGCTTCCAGGTTCTTCTCCAGTCTGGCAATATTCTTCAGTGTTGAGTGTAAGGATAATACCATGTCACTGCAGCTTAAAGACTCTGAGAAAGCTTTTGCTGCTTAGCCCATTCACAAACAGATGACTCATTTGACTTCCCACCAGCAATTTTCCATGCTTCTGAAGTTTCCCATCTAAGACAAATCATGGAGCTGTGTTCTTACAGGAGTGATGACAGTTGCTACAGCATGTCTCAGAGAAGGGCAAACCACCATGAGAAGGGAGAAAAACACCTTTGATTCAGCACCAGAAAATAAGTGGAATGACTCAAAGAAACCACTCCTTCTCCCTTCATCAATGTGATTACTGCCAAGCAACTGGAATGATCCCTATTTAATGAAACTCTTCAGCACCTTGCTATAGGATGCATAACATAATTATCAAAGTGTGGCTTCTGAGCACCAGGGAAGGCAGCCTCTTTTATTCCTCAATAGCCTTACCAGTGGTGGAATAGAAATAAAGTCAGTGGGTCTCATGGGCCCTTTTGATAAGATACAAAGTTGATGCTCATCGTAATTAGGAAATTATTTGAGGCACTGATTTGATTCCCCTTAGAAATTGTTGATGTTGGAACTTTACCTGAGGACAGCAGCAACAGAAGGTTTTATTCTTTTATCATGACTTTCCTTCCTTTTCTTGAAACACAAATGATTTCTTTCTGATTCATATGTGTAATTTAAGTACCAGAAAAGGTCCAAACCCTCTGTATTTTGTAGCAGTGTCCCAGTCTGGAGTTATTTATGTGTCTTGCAGCTGCTCTAAAACTACACCTCTCTCTCTCTCTCTCTTTCTTGCTCTCCCTCGCTCTTTCTCTCTTAAAAACCCTTCACAAAAACAGATTGGTATCTCATTATCCAGATTCCTTTGTACTCACTATTCCTTTAAATATTGAAGGATCTGTTTCCTTATTGCTCAGCATTTCTTGATCCAAAGGATTGGATCAGAGATGCCACCTAGGTAAATGGCTAACATTTGAACTAATTATTAGAGTTTAACTAGGTTTTTCAGAGTAAATTAAGTCATCAAAAGCAGAGCCTTTTAGAAGGATCTGGTAGTTTTAATAAAACTTTTGCTAGGATGTTCTGTGGGTTTGAACAGAACTAACTGGCAAGACATACTCATCCTCAAGTAACTGTGGGCTTCCTGGGTAGTGAGAAGCTTCCTAGGGGTGTGGGAGAGCAAGTTGGACTAAAGATTTATTTACCTTTTCTCCTACATTTCAGGAAAAATACTCCTGAATATCAGCCACAAGATCTTCTGGAGCAGGGAGTCTCTCAGTCTCTCCTGTGGGAACTGTCCTACTTTAATAATTTACATAAACAGAGAGATGACACATTTCAGCAGGAGAAGAATCACAGAATCACAGAATCCTAGGGGTTGGAAGGGACCTCAAAAGATCATCTAGTCCAACCCCCCTGCCGGAGCAGGGTCACCTAGAGTACATCACACAGGAACGCATCCAGGCGGGGTTTGAATGTCTCCAGTGAAGGAGACTCCACAACCTCTCTGGGCAGCCTGTTCCAGTGCTCTGTCACTCTCACAGTAAAGAAGTTCTTCCTGATATTCACATGGAACCTCCTGTGCCCCAGTTTGCATCCATTGCCCCTTGTCCTATCATTGGACGTCACTGCAAAAAGCTTGGCTCCATCGTCCTGACCCTCACCCTTTACATATTTGTAAACATGGATGAGGTCACCCCTCAGTCTCCTTTTCTCCAAGCTAAAGAGACCCAGCTCCCTCAGCCTTTCCTCATAAGGGAGATGTTCCACTCCCTTCATCATCTTTGTGGCTCTGTGCTGGACTCTCTCAAGCAGTTCCCTGTCCTTCTTGAACTGTGGGGCCCAGAACTGGACACAATACTCCAGATGTGGCCTCACCAAGGCAGAAGAGAGGGGGAGGAGAACCTCTCTTGACCTACTAACCACCCCCTTTCTAATGCACCCCAGGATGCCATTGGCCTTCTTGGCCACAAGGGCACCTTGCTGGCTCATGGTCATCCTCCTGTCCACCAGGACCCCCAGGTCCCTTTCTGCTACACTGCTCTCCAGCAGGTCAGCCCCCAGCCTGTACTGGTGCATGGGGTTGTTCTTCCCCAGATGCAAAACTCTGCACTTGCCCTTGTTGAATTTCATTGTTTCTCCCCGCCCAACTCTCCAGCCTATCAAGGTCTCAAAGAGAAAGGCCTAAATCAGAAATTGTGTGTGTGTGGTTTTAGAAGCTCTTTTTGAAGTTCTGGATTTGCAGAAGTTCTCATTGCAATGTTATTATAAAGTAGGAAGCTCTCCTTAGCCTGAAAGAGATCAGAGAGAAAGAATTAAACACCAGAGAAGGGAGCTTCAGATGGCATTTGAGTCACAGTCAAAAGTGGCAGAAGCTTTTATAAACCAGTCTTCAGCTGATCCTAAGTAGAGGAGTAATATTCATGTTTTCCTTAGTCAAGAATTGCTTTTTAGTTGCCTCTGTTGTAGAGCAGGAGATAGGTGTTTTGTTGCGTAAAAGCCTGCATGCAATTCTGTTAATGGCAGAGGACACAATGCTCCCAACAGACAGAAAGGTGAGAAGGAAATGAACAAATAAACAAACAAGAAAACAACCACAGGGCATGAGAGAACATTAGGAAAGATTTTATTCCCTGGTGTTTGAGCCAGTCTTTGCTGAAGTTGATGGAAAGACTTGCTTCACTGCAGCAGCCTTTGAATGTTGTTAGCTCTATGGGGAACAGGCTGCGTTTGTTTTCTGTTTTTTAACTGTCACATACATTTAGAAGAAGCTTATTAATAAAGACTTCCTGCACCCATAAATTATCCTCATGGTTTCAGATGGATGTAATTTTTTCCTCTTGTTTCTGCCTATAAATATGCACAATTTTGACTGCACACAGTTAATGAACTGCTATATTGCATTCCAGATGTGGCTCCTCTGCAGGGGTAAATGAGATTTCTAGGTGTAGTTTATGCATCAGTTGAAATTTATGAAGTATTTTGGAAGTCCTTGGAATGAAGGCTGCTATAAAAGTATAAACTTCGTTTTCCATCACTAACCTTTGTAGTCCTGTTATCCTGAATGAGTCCTCTAGCCCAACAAAAATTATTAGTGGAATAACTCTTATATGCACCTTTCAGCTCTCAGTCCACTCTGTTTTCCCCACCTACCTACTCGTGCAGGGAAATAGTATGAGGTGGCAAGTAATTTGCAACAGAAATCAATCCTCCTCTAAATGGCAGGTTTTTAGCACATCATTTCAATTTCTTCAAAAAGGGATGATTTTGCTACATGTGCCCCTGCTGTTATTACAGGTTTTCCCTCTAATATATGTAGCCAAAAAGATTAAATGTGAAGATATTTTAAGAGTAAATTTGGAAAAAAAAAAGCTTAAGCTCTCTAGGGCTGGTGTAAATGCCGATATTTTGCACTATTTATTTGATTTTATCTGCTTTTTGCATAATACCTTGGAGCTAAGTTAGTTCACACTATATGGGGAATTCATCTCTAGTCACACTATCATGGAGCCTTTGAGTGTTCTTTTGTGCAAATGCCTGAGAACAGGTGCCTCCTTTGCACAGATGAAGATGGCAAGGAAAATCCCTGTCCTTTTCACCACTGCCTGTTGATAAATGAAAAGTGTCAGGAGTGTAAATGAACTGTTCAAGTGTGTTGATAGGCTCTTGAGACTGGAACCTTTCACTTAAGAGTCCTGCCAACATTGCCAGATAGAAGGTCTTTCCCTGTTCCTATGAGTTCCTGTATCCTCTCTTCTCATTGTATCTCCATCCGCAGCAACCTGCTGCTCACCAATCTTAGGATACAAGGCTTAACACTGAAACACAGGATTTTCTTGTTTAGCTATTCAGGAAAAAATAGATGCTCTTGATGTCCATCCCTCTGTGCATACGGGTTGGTCTGCTCATGTTCAGCGTGTCCGTAACACTGGAAAGGATGACTATTAGGCAACAGCTGTCCTCAGCCACTGGTCACACAACATCACCTGCTAGGAGAAGGCAGTTCCTCTTCGTGCCATCATGATAATACAAATTAATTGCAGTTGTTCATTCATTTGGTGGGAGATTCATTATTTTAAATGCAACTAGTAAGGGCAGACTTAATTATACTCAGCATTCCTAAAATGGTCATCTGTTATAAGGCCACTTGCTGCCTACCTTGTCATCCTGCAGCTGCTGGCTGTACTTGTAAGTGCTGGTTACAAGGAATTTTGTGCTCAAAGAGGGTATTCCCATGCTTCAGTGTTGGTACGTAACTAATCAGTCATACCACTCATAAATCGGCTCTGAGTGTGGTTCATCAAGATGTCTCATTTGCAGCCACCGTGCCTTTCCACTGGTGGCCTGGCTAGTGAAGGTAAAAGAATGCTGTGAATGCTGAGGTGCTATAAGCCATCTGTGTCATTTGATTCAGCACTATCTACTCCATTGTCTCTTTTCTTGGCATCTCTCTGCATACAGACTCCTGCATGGAAGCAGCTCTGTACTTCCACCACAGCACCACAGAGGTGACTGACATATTCCCACTGCCATCACAAGGGGAGCAAGACTGTGGGTATTAGTCCCTCTTTTCAGTGTTTTCCCTTTTTCTCACTCCTGGCTGATCTGAGGGAGATGGTGCAGATATTTCTTCTGCTTTACATGGGAGAAATGCCTGTAGTCCTGGGCAGGACCCGTAGGAGTGGCAATGCCCTGCCCGCTGTGGAACAAAAAGGGATTGTATAGGTAAATGGGGGCATTTTAGACAGTTGCTTAAATGAATTTAAAAGGTTTTTCCCTTCTTGCCTTTGACTCGGGCTGCTATCTCCCAGAATGCAGCCTCATTAGTGAGCTCATTCAGCCTCATCTGCAGTTTCTCAGCTGCACCCTTTACCCTGCAAGACCCAGGCCATTCCTGGCTCTGCTGAATGCGTGCTATGTGCAGCTTCACTGTCCAGTGAAGTGCCCCCCCTCATCTATTCTGTTGATTCCCACAGGCTAGTTATATTCCCGATAGTAGAAAATGTCATTTTTACACAGTAACTATGCAATAAATCTGTTTCCAGCAATTGATCCTAGCATGGCAGTTCTGCCAGGGTGAGAGTGTGCTTTCAGGTGTGTTGCAAAGGCTGCATGTCTGTTTCCTTTCAGGAATGTTATTTCCAGCGTATACACCATATGCAGCAGCTGATCAGGAGTGCAGAGCTAGAGTATGTTCTTTGTTTATGTACTCAGGCTCCCTTATTGCTGCCAGAACTGGGCAGTTATACTACCAGTTTAGTTTTTGCAAGGCAGTAAAAAAGATGTCCCTGTGCGTTGGGTTAATGGTTTATTCCAGATGTGTCCAAGTACTAATTTCATTGTGTTGCCATGCTTCTCTTTCTCCATATGGTTTTTGGCTACCCTAGCACAGCCTGCAAGCTTTGCCTGGGCAGACGTGCTGGTTTGTATCTCATAGCCTTATTCTGAAATTCTGATAAGCATCATCTATACTGTATTGTCTAGGCCTCATAGGAGCCAACTCACGCGAACACTGGAAAGATTCCCCTTGGGCTCTAACAGCTTTGCTCTTAAAGTGCTCTGGGGTGTGTGTTAGACTCCTCAAGTGCTAATAAAAGCCCTTTCCATTCTCTAAGACACACCAAGGGGAATACTGTACAGTAGTTCAAATGGATACATGTCCTGTGTGGACGCCACCTCATTTTTAGCAATGCTGCTAAGTGGAAGTGGCAGTGGGTGGTTCAGCAGATGTTCAGTGCTGAACTCTTTGAGTCCCAGTTTGAAGACAAGAATTGAAGTAATTAGCATGTATTGTTTGAGGAATGTAATGCTGCCTCTGCTCATCTTGTTTTTCATGGATCATAGCACTACCTGCTGCCTTTGGGAAGGCTTACTTAAAAAAAATTCCTAAGTGCCTTGAGCTATACTTCTGTGCATGGCCTGAATTGCCCTGAGGGTGTCATCCAGCACTGTGCAGTACCTATTGCTTTCAAGAGCTTTTTCTTAGGAACTACAACAAATCAGCCCTTCATTTTATTTTGAAAGGGGCATGAAAGCCTGTTAGACTATCTTGGATAATGTCTAGCATATGACCATAGAGCCAAAGCCCTCACAAAATGCACACATTGATGGTGTTGCCCTCTAGAAGGCAGAAGACTCAGCTTTTTCCATTGTGGCCTTCCATTTAAACCCATGTTTCCCAGCTGCTAGGCTGATCCCCTGTCCAGAGTAAACCTTTTCAGGGAGCTTTAAGATCTGGCTGAGCAACGAAGCCTAGTTCTTAGGGCACTTATGGGAGGGAAGGGTCATGGAGTGCAGTCCTTACTCCCAGGGCAGTTTGTATATTTTAACCAGTGACTGTTTAGTGCAAAACGACACATCTTAAGATGCTCAGAGTATCTTGGTTGTACCTCAGATTTGTTGTTTCTTGATGAGCTGAATTCCTGGTGTGGATCTGACAGCTGCCCAGAAATGGCACCCAAACTGTAATGTCCCATTTCTCCTGCACGTTTGGCTTCAGCCATGGGTATTGCTGTTTCCACTTAACTCTACAGATGCCAGCTGGGTCATTCGCAGCTCTTAGGCAGAGTCCCCAGAAGAAGCTGCAGCTATGGAAGATGTGGCTCTCTATCAGGAGGTGCCTCTCAGTGGAAGCTGCAGGTACATGCAGCCTCCGACAAGGTTTCTGCCTGAAACAGGGACAGGTCTCTTGGTGAGCAATCACAAGCTGCGCTTGCTGTTCAAAATGCTGTATTTCAGCCTGTGGCAGGGACTGGCTGCCTCTGTGGGGTGACAATAACTCACACCTGGGACCTGACAGTGACAGAAAAATGAGGAAGAGCTATGCTCAGCAATGATAGCTGGACATTACTCACAGAAGGTTTGCAAAGCTTAGGGAAGCCCTACATGGGCTGAGGTGTTCCAGGCTTTGCTGCTAGTAGTCCAGCCTCTCACATGCTCCACAGGGTTTCCCATATCCCAAACACTTTTCTGCCTCAGAGAAGCTATAACTAAACCCTGAGTTACCTTTCAGACTTACATCTCACATAGACTTAGCCCTTTTGTGACTGTTCGTTTCTTGAAAGTTCCTTCTCCAGTCAGCTTAAAAGGCTCAGCTGCTTTCTTGTTAAGTGTTGAGCTCAGGCTCCACTACAGGATATTAAGTTTCCTGAAGGGATGGTAGCAGGACAAAATTATGTGATGGTCAGGACCAGTGATCTCTAACACATAACAGTTTATCTGCTAAGTCTGACAGGACAAATACATGACCCATCATAGACAAGTTTACCCCCTTCAGAAAATAAAACCCCACTTGTTTGTCAAACAAGAAAAAAAAAAACCCTAAAATCCTAAACTCTACACACCCCAAAAAAAAAAAGAAAAAAAAAGAAAAGAGTTCTGCTGGTGGAAACAATGAGTGGTGACAGGCTCCTACGAGTTTATTGTTCCAGTGTGAGATTTTCAGTTGAGAATTGCCCTGAAGAGCTGCAGTAAGTAGATTTTTCTGTGTCTTCACATGCAATTGGAAAATACCCACTTCTTACTTGTGTTGTTTTACTTAAACTCAAGTTAGCTTAATCCCACTGCACTCAGGTTTATTTGATGTTTCTCCTGTTTAGCTAAGTACTGCTGGATCCTCCAGCACAATATGCTTTATGACAAGGAGTGAAAAACACAGCAGCAGGCTTTACTGTTAGTGGCATTCTCTGTGGTTGCCTTTTTGCTCCTGTTGAGCATTGTGTTTTGCTGTGGAATAGTAACAAGGCTTCACTCACCAGAGACAAGGACAAGCATGACTGAAGAAAGGGAAACCACTTTGACTTCATCATTATCCTTAAGGTCTACAAACTGCCCTTTGCTGATTGATGGCCTGATGCCCGCATATCTCCGTTCTTTTTCAGGCTCTTCCTTGCCTCACTGATTCATTTTGGGTGAAGAAGCTCCCACAAACAAAAAGCAAAGATCTCAGCATTGCTTCCACATTGGGAGGTGTTATTTCAGTTGCTAGGGAATCTGCTTAGAAAACAAAGCCAACTCTTAAAACCAGTATTTCCATTTCAGGCAGTCTTACCTTGTGATGTTCCGTTGTTTCTGCTAATTTCCAAATTACAATACCCTGGGTTTTTTCCAATTAATGTCTGGGGGGAAGTCTTAATAAAGACTTATGACTGGGTTTGGCTCAGATTCAACGTTCGACTACACCATACTGAATACAATTCAAAAATTCAGCAGTATTCTTGTGAAAATTATCAGGTATGTCTGATAAGAAAATCAAATGGATCAGCAAATTTTCTATGAATGAGTCTTAAATACAGGTGGTTAGGTCATCTGTTTACAGGCTCAGACAACAGCTCTAGCAATGGAAACCAGGGATCTGGATGGAAATGAATAATTGCTAATAAAGTAATTGGCCCAGAATAAAATTTTCAAAAGTATAAATTCATATAGCTGTATCTGAGATTAAGTAGAATGCAGCACTGGTAAGAACTGAAATAAAAGTCCTTGGGGTGTATTAGGTAAAGAACAGTCTATGCTCGCGAGTAATTTTGGCAGCTAAATGGCTCTGCTCATTCTCTGATACCTAATGATAATGTCTTCAGTTTCACACATTGATTTTTAAACAATGCATGTCAAAATAAAGTGAGCTCTGTAGTCAAATTAGCATGGTCAGAGGTTTGCTGCCTTCTCCACATCTCATTGCAAACTCCATGCTGTTGGAGCAAGCTAATTCTCTTATTCTCAAGGTGACTGTTGGAGTGGGGCTTCGATTGTTCTGCCCAGGCCTTACACATGAAGGACCAGCTGGTCAACAGTTGTTAGAACTATAATGTGGCACAGCCCATCCTCTAGCAACTGCTTCAGTGGTGCTCCCTGAAAATCACTTGAAAACTTTAAGCACTGCATTTCCATTGTCAATAAGAGACATCTCACTAAATAATCTCCTTAGTGGATTACAAACAAACACCCTCTCAGTTTTTGTAGTAATTAGTATTAAATTAAGTGTAGTTTTAGATGCGAAGAGGGTGGGAGGAAAAGCAAGGAATTTAGTATTGGCAGAAGGTGCAGTATGGACAAACCTGGAACCACTAATCCACATAAATTGTGGGACAAGGTCTGTGGGGTGGAGTTTCCTCCCTGCCTGTCTTGCTCCATGAGAGACAGCACTGAGAGGGAAGGAGAATTTGGGTATTATGTCTACCATACCTGCCACAGACTTCAGTCTCTAATATACTGGTGTAGGGTCATGCAGGCACTATATTTCCTAAAGACAGGTTCTTGACCAGCTGTTCAGTTCCAGGGGCTTCTTCTGTGTCTGCTAAGAGAAATGGTAAAGTGTAAAGGGCAACTTTTCATATGTGGCCTAGGCCAGACACAGCTACTAAAATATGGCACCTGAATGTATGTGTGGTCAAATGCTACAGAAGAAAGGGTCTGCTGTACTCAGTGAGGTGTTTCATTGTGCTGAATATGAGACGGCCTTGGAAAACAATATCTGTGCTAGCAGAGTGTAACCCAAATCAGCACCAGGAGCATCTACGATGAAACACAGGCCTAGTGTGAAGCTAGTATTTTTCTCTTTTTTTTACTTTTTTTCCTACATTTAAAAAATACCATCTGAGGAGAAATTAGAAGGTGATGTGCTAGAATAGGAAAAGGACCCCCAGATACTGTAACTTGACTGACCAAGTGTGTCAGCCTGAGGAATAAAAGTCAGCAGAGAAAGTAGCTTCTTGGGCATCTCCATCCACCTAGACAGGCGCAGCTTCTGGGCTTCGCAAAGCCAGCCATAGCCTAAATCTTTTTCAAAAACTGTTGAGCTGCCTGGAACATGAGTGTCATTGCCTGGTTGAGAGGCACCTGCAGGCCTGTCCTTTGACTCATGGACCGCCTAGAAAACAGAGTGGCCAAAGCCATTGAGGGCCATGAACTCCCTGACCCGGTCTTTCCTATGACACTGACAAGGGCTATGGCTGGCAGGACTCTCTGTGCGTGTCAAGTGGTTGTGTAGCATTTGCATTTATGGCTGTTTCTGACTGCAGAAGATGCTCCCTACATTACAAACAGCTCTCTTCCAAGCAACAGAGAATCCACCCTGCTGAGGTGGTAGTGCAGATGGGGATGACATTGCCACCATGCACATGTTTTGGTTCTATTAACCATGCTCCTTTTCGGTTTGCTCCACAGATCCTATGTGGGAAAGAGATCCCCCGCTGGGTGAACCGCCTGGCCTACTTCAGTTCGTGCATCCCCTTCCTCCAGAGCTGCCTCCCCAAGGAGTGGCTGACCCCAGCAGCCCTGCAGAGCCACATCAGCCTCGGCCTCCACAAGGAGGAGCAGGGGGACACAACGGATGAGGAGTCCCCCTCCACCTCCGCGGCCCCCTCAGCCTCAGGAACCTCGCGAACCTGTAGGCATACCCGAGTCTAAACTGTGCCCAGTATGCCCTCAAATCCCCCCCTCTCTTGTACTATTTCTTTCTCACACCCTTTCATAAACCTTGGTTTCTCTCTTTTCTTCACCGGACAATGCAGTGGGGGGAAGACCCTTTCTACTAAAGAGGTGAAACTTCAGTCTCTTTTCTAGGGGCTGCCACTACAGTTGCTCGGCAAAATGACTGTGAACCCCAACGCTGAGCTGAGGAGTGTGACGACTAAACAGGATTCTCCTCCCAGGGCCCCCGTGCTCCTCAATCCATGGAGAACTGCTGGCTCTCTCAGGCATGAGAGCATGTGTATGGGCAGGGGGGCACCATACTCTGATGTTCCTTCTCTGGAACCATTTTATCTTTTTATCTCTTCCCCTACCCACATTAGCCCAGCAGCCCCCCTCTGTTTTGGCTGGGGCAATTTTCCTGCCCACACCCAGTGAAGGAAGCAGAGCCAGAACTCAACCTTCTCATCTCTTAGACCAGCAACAAGCTCGACTCAGCCCCCTCCCTTTTGTAATTATCAGGTTTCTAACTCATGTGAAGGACAAATGAAAGGTGCTGCTGTTCTAAACCCAGTTTTCAGTACTCAGATTTAAGAGCTTGAATGACTGTCTTGCTCTTGAAAATAATAACAAAGAACCAAGAAAATGAATGTGTTACCATGGCTTTTCTTTGGGGTCAAAAAGAGGATGGGGCTAGCGCTTAGAGGCAGCTACTAAGTAGGTGCAGAGATGACTGTTGACCATATTGGTGCTTTTTGGCACAGATCCCTCTCAGTTTCTCTACTTCTAGGCAGTGTTCCTGGTTTCCTCTTTTTCCCCATATTCCCTGGGGAATTTCTCTCCTAGCTGACGTTTGCTGGCTGCCTTCAGGGGAATGGCACTCTGAAGCAGTAGGAGGAGGAGAGGGAATCTGTTTAGGAAGATTAGTATTTCCTTTAGTTTTAACTCCTGCACTAGAAGACCTAAAACGTGGCTCCTGAGCCACCGTTCCACAGCCTATTTTTGAGTCAACCCAAGAAGGTAAAAATAAGTGGTGAACCCAAAGACTGTCAGCCTGTTTCCTTCTCTTCCCTTTTTGTAGGTGAACAGGGAAACCTAGGGCCACATCAGGAAAGTGTGGCTGATCCCATGCATGGGCCACCATGGTGTCTTCTGTTGTGTGCACTATTTTGGTGGCATGAAAAATGGGCACAGCTGGCTCACTGGCCTCTCCAGGCAGGCTCTTGACAAGAATCTGGACCTTGGATGTATTTATGCTTATTCTGACAGCTGACAAGAAAGCAGAGGAGGAGGAGAAAAGGATAGGTACACCAACTCTTCCACTCAATTACCTCACTAGAAGTTCTAGTCAGAGGATGTAGGATAGAATCAAAGGGGAAATCCAGGCCCCCCCTCTCTCCCTGGCAACTTCTCTTGGCTACACAAAGGAGTATGAAAATGGACAAGGCACAGTGTTGAGAGGGGGATGCCGTTTTAGAAATGTTGTTCTCAACAGATACTAACAAGTCAGGACTTCCACCCTCCACCCAGGAAGAACTACAAGCCCTTAAGATGGGCTGTTGTTTGCTTTTCTTGGTTGCAATAGCATGCTAAGGTAAGCCAGCTGTTTCTTTAGCTCAGGTATACAGAACTGTGTGCTTTCAGGGCTGAAGGTCTTGGCTATGATGTACGTTATGTCTGCACAGGCAGTGCTTAATGGTTTGTTACATGTGCACGCTCTTAGTGAAGCAGGAGGCTTTGGAGAGATATATTGGATGGAAATACAACTCACAAAGTAGCCTCACTCCACTGCCTCCTGAAGTGATGCATGTTTGGGCAACAAAACCTTTACAACACACCTCCCATTCTCATCCTCTGTGCAAATTGCTGCAAGTTCTGTGCTGAATGAAAGTCGTGCTCCTTTTTAACCTTGGCTATTCACAGCCAGTACTGCATTGTGAGCAATTCTGCAGCTCCTGCTATCCAATCCAGCACCAGTCTTGATTACCCTGGCTTTTCCAGGGATGCTTAATAAGATTTCCATCCCATCCTCCATCCTGCTGCCCAGAAATGATGTTACACAATGTACTGTTGCACTCTCTATTCCCCTGCAGTCATGGTCATTGCAGACTAAACCAGCAGTGCAAGCTCCATTTGTTTGAAGTTCCTAAGATGCCTGCCAACAGCCAGCAGCACATTATGTGCAGCAAATTTTAAAATCTCTTTTTAGGTCCTTCTCTGGAGGAAAGTGAGAAGAGGCTTTCCTAGAGCTTTTGTCTAGGCCAGGGAAACTGCAGTCAGAAACACCTAGCTCCTGATGTAACAAAAGCCAGCCAGCCATCACCCTTGTGTTCTATCTAGGATAGATCCAGGGCTCCAGAGGCATGTTTCACGTGGAAAACCCTATTGAAGTATTTTGCAAAGTAAAACATTTAACTGTCTGTATTGTAACCCAGACAAGAAAGCTGCATTCAGCCTCCTTGGGGACATGAATATGCGCTTGAAGTATGGTGAGCAACACTTGAGGCGAGCTGCCAATGTCATAAAATCCAGGTGTTTGATTATCTACTTTTATGTTTGTCCATCTGCTTATGGCAGTAGGGGTCACATCAAGGAGGCATCAAACCTCTGTTGTAAATCAAAACCGGAATATATTCCAATCTTCAAAAGCATTTCTCCCCACCCCTCTCTGTTCAAGGTGACCAATCAACAATGACAAGAACAAAGGGACACTGTGGAAATAAAATATATATTGATGATAGCTTTACATCTGTAATTTAACAGCATTTTAGATTATTAAACATGAAGACATTTTAAAAGTCTAATTTACTGTTCATGTCTGGCACAGCATGTTTGTTTTAGGCACTTCTCTTGTCCTTCCAAATTACAAAGTTACTGTTGTTATTATATAATTTTATTATCTTTGTATTTAGTTTCATATTCGCTTTCTCTTGGAGCATAACACTGTGAGGAAATTTTAGATACCAACAGCTACCAATGAAAACAAAAGATCAGCTTATGAATCTTAACAAGAACACCCCATAGCACAGACACAAACCCTTCTTCTCACTGCCAGGACTTTTAGTGCCCTTTTCAAAGTTGGGATGGGAGGGCACCAACTCTGCATGTGGGCATCAGCAGCTGCGAGTTATTTCTCTAACAGAGAGCTAATAGTACTCAGGTGAGACAGTAAGATTGAAGGTGAGGTTAGCCTCATGCTGGAATATTAGAGTTACGAGACAAACTGTTTCTAGTGAAAGCCAGGGTGAGAAGAAAAAGGTAAATAATAACCTCTCTTCTCAGAACATTTGTAGCTGTAATATCAACCTCTAAATTTCAGGAGATTATTCTGTTTGGGGATTTTTGTCAGTTGTGAGTCTGAGTCTGTGATTTGAGGTACATATCTCTCAATTGCTTACAAAGCTTAAAAAGGGACAGTTGTGCTTTCAGAGGCCTTGAATAAGTTGGCCCTCCAGCACTGAGCCTGTGATGAGTTCATCCCAGTCTCAGCACAGGGCAGGGATAAACACAGACCTGTTCTCTTGTTTTCATCGCTCCCAGCTGAGAGTTTGCATTTCTGGAATTCAGACCCATGTTACCTTTGTGTTAGTGAGGTATTCAGGAGGCAGTCATCTCCTGCTATGTTATTTTTTTATTCTCAGTTCTATTTATTTGTCTCTAGGCTGGAGAGGTTCCCAGAACGGGTTAGTGGCCACTGAATTGCAATAATGTTAATTTATCTTGTTATTATATGTGTTTGAATTTTTTCTCATTTTAGTTTGTATATATGTGGTGGGTTATTGACATTGTTCAGAAAACTTATGTAAAGTGCCTCCACAAATTCCTTGATGTGATTAATGGAGAAGACCAAAGGAAGTGTTACATTTTCCAAATGGTTTTAAATCACTCTGTGTTGAGGCAGCAGGTGCCCTGTTCCACTTTGCCCCTGCTGTGCTCGCCACCAGGCAATGATTTGGGTTGTGGGAAGGCTGTGTAGTGATTCAGGAAGCATTTAGGAGTGGAGCTTTCATCCTCCCAGCTCCACTCTGCCATTGCCACAGGCTACCAGAACACGGCAGAGCCTCTGGCTACAGTAAAACATGAAAACATTGCAGCCTATGCCTGGAGAATACGTGCTCTTATCTCTAACACGTCAGCACTACCTCTAACATGTCTTTGTGGCTGTAGCTGAGAGGCGTTTGTGTGGAAGACATGGCACATTTAATTACTAGCAGGAATGAATGACCATGGCTCCAAATCCCAGAGCAAGACCTTCTGTTAGTGCTGTTATAGCTAGCTTTGTTTTGAAAAGGCCACAAGTGTGTTTGGGGGTCCAGTGTGATTGGGAAAAGGGATAATAATGCAGGAAAACAGTATGATCATGGCAATCTTCTTTCCTTAGGAAACTAAACTACAGAATGAAAGACATGGCTAAGTGGCCAGGCCTTCACAACTGCTTTAATTGATGAGCTTTGATGGAAAGTTCAAAATTACAGAAGGTGGCCCTCAGTAAAGATGTGTATTCACCTCCAAAAGCTAGTGGGGACTGCATGCGTAGCTTAACAGTGTTGAGCTGGCTTGTTTCTTGTCACAAGTAAAGATTCAGCTGGCTAAGTTCTGGCCATCCACCAGGTGAACATTAAGACAGCCTTCAGCTCTCACTGGAGATGGCAGAGGCTGCATACGTTTCTCTGCAGCGGTGACCTCCATGCTTACTGATCCTGAACAGCAATGCTTCCTGCTTGAAACAGCCCTGCTCTCCCTCCCACCCTGCCAAGGTATCCCAGGCGTAAGCTGCAGATGCGCTCGGTCTCTCCATGCCACTTGATTTCTTTAAATGTCCTTGAGCTCAGTTCTGCAGGCTGGGCGGGAGGTGAAATCCCTAGCTCTGTTGAGATTCAGTGAACTAGTCAGTCGTTTGAACTAGTCATCATTTGATTGTGATTTTGCAAAGTGGCAGACTTTTGCCTTTGAGGTCCACTTTACTCAAGTGAAGTCCTTTAACCAAATACCCCATAGAAGCACAAAAGAAAGTTCACGCTCAGTGAGGCTAGTAACCCTACATATGTGAAATGCATCACTATTGCTGGAAGTCCTTACAAAGCATGGATATGCAGTGCTAAATCTTCTCTAGGCTTCTACTGCAGTACTCAGAGCTCCTCAAGCACCAGAAAAGGCAAACCTCGCCTTGCTGACAGGTGGAAAAGCACTCTCTTCATTGCTGGGAATGCTGTGGCAGCTATCAATGCTCACACGGATTTTTCTTCACTATGCACAGCATGAGCCTTCGTTTGTTCCAAAACTATTTGCTGCAGGCTTTTCCTCTGTCTGCTGAGACAGACTTGTCTGAGGAAACATGTTCTTTCTTTCACCTTCAAGGTTCTTATAGGAAACTTCTCCTGAGGGGCTTCCTGTGGCAAACCACCCGGACACGTGGTAACACTGAGCTCCTCACTAGCCTCAGGGTTATCTTGAGAGTGGTCGTCTCCATAGTCTTTTGTTGTTTTCTCATGTCTGTCACTTCAGAGGTGACCTTACTGAAGGTGAACTCCTCTTCCCCTTCCCCATACACATCCAAAGGGAATTTTATCTTGGTAGGATAATTCAGAGTCAGGCTGGAGTTACTGCTGTTTTGTGGAAGGTGCTTTCATCTCACTATTAGGGACTCTGTTGTAGTGACTAACTTCCAGTTTTCAGTCCTGGCATACAGACAGAGTGAACTGCAGCTCATGAGTGTAATTACCTTAATATAATAGCATAGTATTCTTGTACAATGTCTTGTGATATTGGTGATCAGGGCATTCACAGGTACCAAAAGTAATCAGCAGTACAAATAAGAGTGTCATGCATAGCACGCAGCAGCCCCAGTCAAAAAATGAGAATGCCACTGTGCTAGGTGTGGTATAAACACCCACCCAAACCAGCACATTTGCACAGAGAAAGTTTCCAGGAGGAGTAGTGGGTGGAGAGATTCCACTCCACGTGGATGGCGGATTTAAAAACAGGGGCAGAAACCTCAGAAGGGCTTCAGGGTGGCCTGGTTTTGGCAGCCATGGAGCCAGATCATTTTAAGCCTCAGTTCCCCTCTCCGCACACACATGGCACCCCTGGCCTTAAATCCCAGCTGCGTACTCGTGTGGGCGGCAGCGTGGCCATAGACAGCTGAAGCTTTCCCACAGACAGCAGAAGCTACATCAGGTCTGAGTGACAGGTGGTACAGGGCACAGGGACCTGCTCCCCTGCCAGACTTCTTGGGGAAGCCGGGGGGATGGATGGAGCCGATCACGGGCCAGAAGCCAGAGGGGTGGATGAAGTGATCATGGGCCAGAAGCCTGAGGGGTGGATGAAGTGACCACGGGCC
>VZRW01001795.1:281049-304677 GCA_013398125.1 Aegotheles bennettii
TCTACTGTGCTCTCGTGATACCCCACCTGCAGTACTGTGTCCAGTTCTGGGGCCCCCAACATAGGAAGGACATGGAGTGGTTGGAGCAAGTCCAGAGCAGGGCCGCAAAGATGATCAGAGGGCTCGAACACCTCTCCTATGAAGAGAGGCTGAGAGAGTTGGGGTTGTTCAACTTGGAGAAGAGAAGGCTCCGGGGAGACCTTAAAGTAGCCTTCCAGTACCTGAAGGGACTACAGGAAATCTGGGGAAAGACTTTTTACAAGGGCATGGAGTGACAGAAAAAGGGGGAACAATTTCAAATTGAAAGAGGGTAGGTTTAGGCTGGATGTTAGGAAGAAATTCTTTCCTGTGAGGGTGGTGAGACACTGGCACAGGTTGCCTAGAGAAGCTGTGGCTGCCCCTTCCCTGGCAGTGTTCAAGGCCAGGTTGGATGGGGCTTGGAGCAACCTGGTCTGGTGGGGAGTGTCCCTGCCCACGGCAGGGGGTTGGAACAAGATGGTCTTTGAGGTCCCTTCCAGTGCAAACCGTTCTGTGATTCTGTGCAATTTTTGATATGTCAGATTTTTAGTCACTGAAAGTTGACTTGCTACCACATGAGGATTTCCTGATTGGCTTTCTGTAGTCAGAGCTCTGTGGCCTAGCACCTGGATGCTTGTATCACAAAATTTTGGCTTATTTGTTTCTAATTATCAGCTAGATTCTTAGGCTTATCAAAAGTGCCGGTCTAGAAAGAGACTGTGGGTGCTTTACCTCCTGGCTATTGGTGGGAAGTTCCCTGTTCTGTGAACACAACACGTTTTGTGTGAGTAGTTTTACATGCTTTATGGGAAATCACCCAGTCCTGGAATTTTTAGAAGGAATAGAAGTAGAAGGATTTTATTTCCTTTTTTTAAGTGTAAATTGAATGAATATGACTTTGTGGCCTCAGTGACCTGAACCTAGGATAGCATAATTTTGGAAAGAACATACATTTTGACTACCTGTGCAGCATAATTATAACAATTCTTAGACACGGGCCATTGCTGCAAACCTAATAGTGGCAAGAAATCAGCAATTGTGTAGAAATAGTGTAGAAATTGTGTAGCAATTGTGTAGAAAATAGATACCAGTGCAGCAACAGCCTGTAATGGAGGACTGTAACAGCAATGTGTTGTGATAAAATAGGGTGGTGGTGGGGTTTGTTGTTTGGTTTTTTTTCCACTCAGGTCCTTGGAACTTCCTCATGCTCCCACCTTCCTTAGATGTGCATTTCCAGGTGTGAAGCCTTTTGGCCTCCTCTGCATCTGCCTTAACAGAGAACAGCAGACAGAGTCTGTCAGGTCAGAGCTGGAGCAAGAGGTCTGATTCTTCCACAAATTAGCTAGATTTCTAAGCTAATTTTCAAGTTCTTGGTGGTGTTTGTTAACAATACTTGATTTTGGTTACTCTTGTCAGTTTTTAATGGTAAAAATACGTAGACAGTTTTATGATATGCCTGGGTCATAAGAAAGAACAATTTAACGATTCCTTTATGTGGATATGAAGTTCCACCCCACGTTTCTCCCTTTGTTTTTCTTGTTTGTAAGCTTCACGGGTGTGGAGGGAATTACAAGACAACTAAGGAGGCAATAATAAAAGTGCAGGTGTGCTGGAAATGTTTTCTTAGGCTATGTGATAATGTATCATTGAACCACAGCTTCAGTCAGCCGGTCTGTTCAGAAGCTTAATTAGGTCTCTTACCCACAGGCATTAGACTAAGTCCATGTAGCATTGTTACTTCCCCACGGAGTTTTAAAATGATGAGGATAAATCCTGTGGCAATGAGGTAAAGGTTCCTTTGCTGCAGTTATGTCGGGAAGCCATGTGGGGAGGGAAAAGAAGGGGAAAGAGGAGAGGAAGTCCCCAGAAAATGTGAGTCATGAAGTAGCTGTCTTTGTATGAAGGAGGAGGTGTGTGAAATCCAGGCCCAGAGAGTAGAAGGAGGCTCTGACTTTACATATACTCCCTCTTCTATACATAGCTTCCAAGGTATTATTTTCTTCAGCTCCTGGTGTTTCTGTTGGAAGAATAGTAGAGTCCCTTGGTAAATTAATTGGGTCAGTATGCAAAGTGTTCTTTGTAAGCATGCAAAAGTGTTCTTTTTCATAGTAGTCCTAACACGTCTGTTTTAATTTTGTTGTTTTTCAGCTATATCTCGTTGGAGGATCTTTTGGACTCCGTGAATTTGCTCAAATAAGATATGATGTCCACAAACTACATGGCAAGGTAGTTGAAGTGGTTTTCTTTACTTTTCCCCTTAATTTCGTTTTGCATATGTACTGGCTTCTAAAGGATTGCTAGAACAGGCAATCTGTTGGTATCGGGGATTTGCTTTCTACCACTGGGCCCTGGGCTACAGCTGAGGCCCTTAGGCAGTGAGTAGTGTAGGTAAAATAAAGGGGCTAACATGATGATGAATCTTTTTTACCATCTGTGAAATGGATCAACGGAAGTAACAGAAAAATTTTGTTCCTTTGATTATAAGTGGCAGTTCTGAATCCCAAGAAAGAAGTGTAGCACATCTAGAAGAAGGTTATTACAGAGATATTGTATCCAATTTAGACTAAGAAAACTGTATTAAAAGGTTCTGGCTTCATACAATACTTGGCATTGAGTATATAATGATAGATGGTTTGGGAAGCTTGGCTTTGAGTTGACTGAGATAAGCAGATACCTTTAACATTGTGCTGCATCCTGTTCTTCAAAGCTCTGTGAAAGAAACAGGAGCTAGTCTTTACTCAGTGTGTCGGAATGTACTGTATGGAAAAGCTTTTAAAGAACTGGAAACCTGAACGAGGGAAATAGCTTGCTTCCTAGTGCTACTTACACCTCCATGGGTAACAGTAGTTCAAAATTGTATAAGAAATGATCTGAAGGGAGCGTGTCAGTTCAGCAGAAAATAATATTTGCTTGCTTTCCCCAATTTTGTAATATACAGGTCTGTCATTGCAATTCAGAGGAGCTTTCTGGTCTTAGTGCTGCTGACTTGCAGGTGACATGAAGCTTTTTTAAAGACTATATGGCACTTAATATAAAAAATACTTGTGTAAGACACTGTGGCTTTCTACTGTGGTCAATTTTTTGAGATCCTGAGCTGTTGAGAGCTTGGAGACCCCCTTGTTTTGTCTTAGACTCTTGTTGTGGGCCATCTAAATTACTGTAATCGTTCCTCATTGTTCCTTGTGTTGCATACCTAGCTGTGGCTTTTGAAGCACCATGTGGCCCACTCCTACTCAGTCCTGTGTTTGACACACCCCATAGACAGAGGAGAGTAATCTTACAAATCTTTTCTCCACTCCTGCCTTCTGGGTAGTGACTTTCTATCAGTCCTGGGCATTTTGGACCAGTTGGAGCCTTTAAGTTTTTCTCCAACCAGATGGGGAACACAACAGGGACAAGAATTAGCCTGTTGTGTTTCTGTCAGTTTTTTGGTCAGGTTCATACTCAGTGAATTACATTTGGCCTTCATGATCTGCACTATGACCACAGCCTGAAGAAAAAACCCGGCAATAGTTCTGCTCATTCAGAATGCTCAAATCAGCATTTATAATCAACTGAAACATCATCAAATTAGACAGTAGTACGTGAAAGCTCTGAGGGGAAGCTACTACACCCTGGAGTTTTTAAGCTCTGAAAAGCTAAAAGAGGACATCTGGATTCTACTCTAACTGATATTATTTAAGGCTGCAGCATCTCTGTAGTGTTTTCTTTTCATTATGATTTTATTTAGCAACAGATGAAATTTAAATAAAGAACAGTGCAGTATTGGCTGAGAACTAGCAACACCAACTTTGGGCTCGTTTGTAGACAGAAAAATCAAAGGAACGTGTTCCATTAATTTCTGTTTCTGTGTCCATAAAAAGAGAGTTAAGAGCCATTCTATTTCATCCAATAAGACAGCAAAAGAGATTAGAATGTATTATAGCTGATAAATAGAAATAAACCTGGTTTAAAATGTAAATGGAATTCAGTAATCTAAGTAATTTAAAAACACTGTTAAAATCCTGATGGCCCTAACATCTGTTTAATTTGTCACTAGTTAAAATGGGTTTTTTTGTGTTGGAGCAGAATATGCTTTTCTCATATAACACATTTTGACTGCTCTAAGTCCATATCAGAACAGGAACAAGCGTTCCTTTTGGGGGGGTTGAGCAGTTATATGGAAATTATAATAGGGAATAAAATAAATAGGATTTTTTTTATTAAGTAACTCCTTTGGAATAATAACAATGTTTAATTAAATAATACTTTTCATACAAGGGGCTCAAAAAACTTTCACAGAATTTAAATTAACTAAGATTTGTAGCCTTACTGTCAGAAAAGGCAGGATTATTATTTCCATTTTACTGCTAAAAAAATGGAGGTTGCAAAAAGCTGCACAGCCCATCCAAGAGTAGGCTAGAATTTGTAGTATCTGAGTGCCTATTTTTTGCTCATGTTTTAAGGATGTGGAAACTGTGGTGTACCCCCTTTTGTAAGCATGACTCCTAAAGTTGTTTTCTTGCTAATTCAACTGATAGACAGGACTTAGATGATCTTTTTGTGGTACATTTCCACTACATTTCAAATGCTAAATTATGATCCCTTCCCTTCAAAATTATTTGTCCTTTTCCTTTTTCAGTCTAACCATTCTCATTGTGCTGAGAGGGAAACCACGTTAGTAGGCAAGTTCTCAATGGACAGTTGAAGGAAGCTCTACAGTAGAACTAGTGTCTGTGTTTCAGTGACTATGGGCTTAACTGCCACTTTCTCTTTGTATTCTTGTGACTTAATGAGCAAAAGCTGCATTAGTGATAATGCCTATGTTATCAATGTCAGACTGGCTTTTGAAGAACATTCCTTGATGAAGGAATTAAAATTCCAGAGAAAACGGTGGCTTGGACTTCTGGGGGAGGATGATTTGGTGGTGATGCATTGGACAGGGCCTAGGATTAAGGTTGGGAGAGAGACAGAGGGCTGTAGCTGGAGTGGGGCTGGGAAGGGGCTGCAAAAGGAATTCTGGCTTCTTGTTCATTTGGGCCGTGGCTTGGGATCTTGGCCTGAGGCTCAGCCAACATATAGGATGGACACAGTCTACAGCTGCAGTTGGAGAGGGACTATTAGCATCTCAAGAACAGATGTTTTATCCATTCAGAATAGCATCTTTAGATATCAAGGCTTTGTACATGCCCATCTCTTGCAAAAGCAAAACCATTTTGGGTACACCTTCGTTTACTCAGCACACCTAAATCAGTCGTACTCCCCTCAGCACACTTAAAGCAAACTTACACTGAGACTCTTATTGATGTAAATGTCTGTTTATGCTAGTCAGAATTCTTCTGAAACTAATCAAGGATTTCTCCATTATCTATTGTTGCCAGAATGTCCATTAATGGAGAAATCATTAGGTTAGGGAATTGTTTCTTTTCTGGGAAGAATTTATGCAAATCAAAATTGTTTATAGAAAACCAGGTATGCTTACGGGAAAATCATATGGAATTAATGGAGAAGAAATGAGCAGGTTTGTATAGGCATTGTTCCAAATGCCTTTTTTCTCAACTGGAAAGCTAGTCCCTTTCTTTGTCTTACTTCTCGTTGTGTATGTAGGTGAATCGAGATGCTTATTTAAGGAGTTTTTTTACAGAAAATATGACTTCTGTTAAATATACAGAAAATGTTTCCTTTCAAGTATATTATAATAAATTATTTATATTTACTGTGTGCCCATTGTTGCCATTCAAAGCATGGTAGAGACTTGCTGATTCAGATCTAATTTTGGATAAAAGAATCTTAGATATTTGAAAGGGTCTGTACTGTTGTTGTAGAGAATTGAAGAGAAGCAACATGTTAACTGACTGGGAAGATACAGGCTTTCAGCCCATCAGCAAACCATTTAGACTAATAAAATAGAGTTTGTAAGCTCCAAAACTGCTTTGTTGAAGAAGTATTATTGCAAGGCAGGTTCTCAGAGTATAGGGAGGGGATAGGACTGAGCAAGTTCCTCCAGGGTAACAGGCAGCAGAAGCACTTCTAGGAAAACTAGAATCTCTAGGTCATTTTGTCAGGAAACAAAACATCAATTAGCCCTTGAAGTCTGCAGGTAGTTCCTGCTGTGGATTATGTATGACAGTGTTACTATACTGACCTCTTTAGTGTTTACAAACTATGTAGATCCTTTTCACTTTTCCTTTGTCCTATGCAAAGTGAGTGCACCCCAAAAGCAGAAAGCTAAGAAGCGAGAATAATAATGTTTTCTGTCTTGCTGCAGAAAGTAGGGGCAGTGAAGAGTCAAAATGACAGAATTTCAATCTTTTCTCCTACATGAGTTTTACCCTTTGTTGTTCATTAAAATATGTATGACCATTGTGTGGCACTCCAGAGTTAAATTCCAGATGAAAATGAAATACATGACCTGTTCTTCCAGAATGCCATCTACTATAAGCAGAAAAACTGTAAACCCTGAAAGAATATAAAAGGAGTGATGGTGGTGGTGTGAAACATACTCATTAGTAAGCGTGCTAGGAGCATAAAGCTTGCTTCATGCAGACTTGCCTTTAAAATTTCTGCAAAAGGGATAGCAGTGTTTTAAGCTCCTTAGCTAATCTTTTTGACCAATTGACTAGCATGTAATTACTCATGAGACACCTGCAAGGTGTTAGTGTTGCCATTGTCAGTTCTCATTTATTGCATTTACTTGGTGTCTTGAATCCCTAACTCATGAAATGATGTAACTGTGAGCATCTCAGCTTTCATTTTGTAATCCTAGACCTCGGAATTGAGAAGAACACCACATATGGTGCATAAAGGATTATCCTGGAAGCTTTGCTGTCCTTTGAAAAAGAAAAGAATGAGGAGTGGAAGAGAAAAGAAGACTGATAAGGATGACTTACGACACTGTCATTTTACTGGTTTACAGCCGTTCTCATAATTGGGTTTGATAGAGATTTAAGTGTGTTGACTGGTTGATTATACTCATTATTACAATTTTAGACTATTATTGGTGTGTCCCTGATGTTGGCCTTTAACATTGTATCTTGAAGCTCATGAAAGGTGTCAGGGGACCCACAGCAGCCTGCGATTTAAATATCTTTCAGTGATCTCACTGGAAATTTCATTTCCATCTTGTGCATGTTCTTGCATCAGTTCCCTCATCTACTACAGAGCTCCTCTCTGCCTATGAGCAAGTCGTTGAGTTTTAGTGAGTCTCACTTTCTCAGTCTGTAAAAGGGAGATAATTAATCCTGCTCTACTTCACATAGGGAGCAGGAAAGTTAATTAATTCAAATAGATGGAATTATTTAAATTCAAATGAGTATTTAAAAAAATATTTCCTCAGGTGGGATCCATTAATTCAAGTGTTTTAGGTCAGAGTGAAGTAGCTTACGAGGAAACAGGAGCAGAGAACTGACCAGTTTCCATGTGGTCTTTGCATCGGGGGAGAACATAACTGGCATTTGCTTCAGGAAGGTCCAGGAAATCTGTCCAGCCTTTTCTCATTGTTACAAGTGGATAGCCAAGAAGTAAGTGGTATCTGCCTATTAGAATGCTTGTGTGTTGCAGTTGAAACGTTACTCTGGTTCACAGACGTGCTGCAGTTAGTCTCAAACCATCGAGTTGAGATGGTGACACTGCAGCAGCACAGTGTTAAACCAGGTTGCAACATTCACCCAAAAAGAAGAATAAATTTGTGAGTGACTGGACGAGAGTGTGCCGTGTTGCTGGCTGGCACGTTCAAATTGCTGACATTGCATGAACTAGCTCAGGTATGTCTACAGGAGTTGCACACTTAGACATGCCCTGAAGTATCACAGCTAAAATGGTTTGTTGGTTATTGGTTCTATTTTACCTACCTATGAACTCCACCTGGATAGGATTTCTGTGCCTCAGCAGAAGTTTGGGTTGGGTTGTTTGGTTTGTTGTTGTTTTTGTTTATATGTTTTCTGAAAAAGAAGCATTATGGAATTAAATGTAATTTAAAAGGTTATTGTAAAGTTAGTATGGTTTCGGAACAATCTATCATGTTTCTGTATGTCACATCATTTTCTTCCTTTAAATAGTGTATTTCATATGAGGTAAAGATTTTAAAACAAAATCACCTAAACCTCTGAGTATGTCTGTAGCACTGAAACAGATAATGCTATTTTTTAGTTATAGTTGTGGAGTGTCAACAGATTGTCCCCATCATTAAACATATTGTAAGCTACTAGCACTAGATAGAGCTGGTTTATTGCAAGTGGCCTTGTTTATCTTTTTGAGGACATACATCTGTGTTAGAAAACAGTATTTGCTGTATTTGCAAAGCCATCAAAGATACTAAGAATTTAATTGGGATAGCAAACAGTATTGTAGCAGGATGTAAAGGTGTATTTTTCACTTTCTTCCCTCAGATTGTTCAACTGACTGAAAACTGCAAGGTGTTTTTATTGCAATTCTTAATGGATAAGCATCCATGCTTAAAATCATATTACAACTTAGTGTTCCCCAAGATCCTAAGTCTGACCAAAACTTGCCCGATTTCACCATTTCAGGGAGTAATCTGCATAGACCAAGTCATAGTGACTGGATGGGCGAAGCACATGGTGGTGTAGTTTGTTCTAATGACAACCAATGGACTTGACGCTACTGCTGCCAGCCCAGGTCATTCCAGGCACTCAGTTATCTCCTGTGCTCTGCAGGCTTTCTGCTTGATTTTGTTCCAAATGGATTTAGACTCATCCTCTAGATTTCCTGGTGTGCCAATACCCCCTACCAATGCTAAGGTCAATTTAAATTAACACCGTTAGTACTAAAAATACTCTAAATGGGTTATTTGTATTATTAGAGTTAGGGAAGTGAAATTTAGATACTCAGCTAAATCTCAAGGTATGTTGTGGTGCTGTGCACTAACTCAGGGATTCATCTTGCTCATGTTTCCATTTGTATTAAATGAAATGCCTGGTTTGAGATAGCTATCCTGGCAGCCCTTACAGATGGTTCGAGAGAGAAATGCCCCCGTAATATTCTTCATTCCATTTTACAATAGGTGCTTGAGAAAGATAGTCTCTTTTGACTGATGGTAAAGTAGAGAGATTGAGCTCAACACTTGATTGTTGCCACATTTCAGGGACATAAGTACTGTCCTGAGTGTATGAATATATTATATATATGTATGAGTTTAAGAATATATTATATTTAATTTGACCAGTGAATGCCTAACTTCAGGTGCAGCCAAGTTAGGTTTTTGGACACATATCTTAAAAGTGGGTTTTATTTTCTCTAGAAATGCCCTTCTCTATTCAGCTGATTGTAGGAGGAGCCCAAATAGAGACTTTATGCTTCAAGTCAAGAGTTTAGATGGCTAAAATCTGGTCAGATTAAGCCCACTCTAAATATTCTTTCCCTGGAGCTTGACTGGCAAACTATCAGACAGCTTGAAGGTAGAGGATCTCTTGATTAATCTGTTGTTTGTGTCTGAGATATGTGATTCTAGAAGTTTCCTCCATGATTTCATAGGAGGTTGGATTAGAAAGACCCTGGTTGATTTGAGTGTGAACAAAATCAAATCAAAATATCATTAATTGGTATCTGGTAGAATTCTTTGGATGGAAAAGGTATCCTTTCTAAACCTCTCAGCAAGGGAACGTGGAATCGTTTTAGCAGCTGTCACTGAACTTGGAAGAAAAATGAAGTCTCCTCATCTAGCATTTTAGATTTTACTTATTTATAAATGCATCTTCATGCGTGTAATTGGTTTCAGTAAGCTAATTGCACAAGCACAGTGTGACAAGGGATTGATCTTGGTGATTATTGCTTTCTTCTTTTTTTTTCCTTAAGCAGGTCAGGTTGGCCTGAATCTCAAGTCTAATGAAGACAAACTTTGGCTAATTTTTTTGTGTAAATACATTTAGTTGATTTTCAAAGACTAAATTCATTAATGATCTTGGCCTTAGGTCCTCCAAAAATTAAGAAAATAATACACTGAAATGTTGTTTGGTGCTTTAGAGAATGTGAGAGGTATACATTTATGATTGCTTATAGGAAAAAAAAAAAGATCTGTGTCAGTCATTTATCTTTATGTACTGAAGCACATTTTACTAAATTAAAGCAGACCTTGCTTTTAAGCATGGCCTGCTTAGTGGAGGGTTTTAGAATTGGATGTTAAGTGAGGCATCCTGGCTTCTGATTGATGGCTAAGCAGGTGCCCTTATAGTGTCTTTGTTTCTGTTGGCAAAGGGAATTTGGGAGTTGTTAGGTCTTTAGACCATGGTTCAGAATCATCCAAGGTAGTAATTTCAGTCCTGCAATATGGCACAGAAATGAAAGGGTAGCAGAGCTTTTCATACTCTGTATTGGGGTGGTACCAGGTGTTCAGACGTCAGTTTTCTCATGTTTCAGTTCAGTCCAGAGGGATTGTATGGAAATGAGCTCTTTATCCATGCTATTCTTGAAGATGTTGAGGTTCAGCTGCTGGTTTTTGGGTTCATGTTTTTGCATGGATTTCAGCAGAAACGAATCCATTTTGACTGATCTCAGATGGCTTCCCCACTTTCTCTAAACAGCTGCTTACTGAACTTGCTATGATACCAGACAGAAGTGTATGTTGTCATTTTTCAGATGTCTTTTCAGTTTAGCATATTAACAACCAAATATGGAGTCAGTCTGGGGTTCAGTAAGATTTTTGTTGCTGCATTTTGAGGCTGACACTGTGTGTATGTTTTTGAATGGTTTCCAGTGACTGGATCCACCTAAACTCACTGCTTATTGTCACCACAAACAGCTTAAAGCACTGTAGGACAACCTGGAGATAAGGTATTGCCCATACCTGCCCTTTCATACTGTCTTGTATCAAGTTGAAAAAGATGAGACCAAGGCCATCTATCCTGTTCTGATGAAACCAGGAGACCTGTCAAAACTGGGAGACTTTGATTAATAACCTGAAACAGGTATGGGTTCTCAAAATCACAATAGGTTTGTTAGAGGTTGGGACAGTCTCATTAAACCTGGATGTGATAATGTTAATATTAGTAATACAGAGATCTTTAACATCTTTGTCAGCTACATGGACAGTGGGATCGAGTGCACCCTCAGCAAGTTTGCCAATGACATGAAGGTGTGTGGTGTGGTCAACACACTGGAGGGAATGGATGCCATCCAGAGGGACCTTGACAGGCTGGAGATGTGGGCCTATGCAAACCACATGATGTTCAACAAGGCCAAGTGCAAGGTCCTGTGCGTGGGTTGGGGCAATCCCAAGCACATATACAGACTGGGTGAAGAATGGATTGAGAACAGCCCTGAGGAGAAGGACTTGGGGGTGTTGGTTGATGAAAAGATCAATATGAGCCAGCAGTGCGTGCTTGCAGCCCAGAAAGCCAACGGTATCCAGGGCTGCATCAAAAGAAGTGTGGCCAGCAGGTTGAGGGAGGTGATTCTCCTCCTCTACTGTGCTCTTGTGAGACACTGCCTGGAGTACTGTGTCCAGTTCTGGAGTTCCCAACATAAGAAGGACATGGAGCTGTTGGAGTGAGTCCAGAGGAGAGCCACAAAGATGATCAGGGGGCTGGAACACCTCTCCTATGAAGAGAGGCTGAGAGAGTTGGGGTTGTTCAACTTGGAGAAGAGAAAGCTCCAGGGAGACCTTATAGCAGCCTTCCAGTACCTAAGAGGCCTACAAGAAAGCTGGGGAGAGACTTTTTACAGGGGCATGTAAAAAGGGGTATAGGGCAAGGGGAAACAATGTCAAACCGAAAGAGGGTAGGTTTATATTAGATATTGGTAAGAAATTCTTTGCTGTGAGGGTGGTGAGACACTGGCACAGGTTGCCCAGAGAGGTTGTGGCTGCCCCCTCCCTGGCAGCGTTCAAGGCCAGGTTGGATGGGGCTTGGAGCAACCTGGTCTGGTGGGAGGTGCTCCTGTCCATGGCAGGGGGCTTGGAACTAGGTGATCTTTGAGGTCTCTTCCAACCCAACCCATTCTATGATTCTGTGGTTTTGGTAATGTGTTATTCACTGATGAAGAATTAAAGCTGTACTGTTTTTTAACTTAGAAATATCTGGGGTTTAAATTAATCTTATACCAGCATATTTTTTTGGCAATGAATATGAAATTGTATTGTTAATGATATTGAGTTTGGCCAGAGACCCTAAATAATAATGAGGGAGAAAATGTGATTTTGACTTAGTGGTTAGATTATATATGTGAAATAGAGAAAATCTAATTCCTATGCCATTTAGAATGTGTGTATTTTTATCAAATGCATATTTTATATTAATTAGCTTGAAGCTGAGCCCTCTTTTTTCAAGGCATTGTTCTTTCTCTGAAACGAGAGATTTGTTCTTTTTCTTTAAAACAAGCAAAACCTGGACCGAATCTCAGAATAAGTTGTCTAGTATTTGCAAACTCTTCAGCCTTTCCCCTTGTCTGTCTGTAGTTAGTGCTGCTCCAATTGCAAGTCCTCTTTCCAAGTATTTAAATCTGCTCTTGCTCTTTTTAAATTTTTATTCCAGAAGTCTAGTTCAGGCTATGCTACACAACCAGGTGCTAGGTCCCTGTAAATCTAGTTCTGAATCTTCAGGTATGTGTACTAACACGTATGTGTCCATTGCTGTTTACCTGTATTGACCTAGTAAATCCCTTAGCGGCCTCAGGCATTGTTGCAGCTTTCTCATATGCACATGCAAGTTGTGGATGCACTTAGAAGATTGCCTTAGAGCCAGTGCTTCATGTGAGGGCTCTCATATTTATGTCCAGGAAATTCAGGACAGAATTTGGACCTTATCTGGCATGTTTACTTGTGACTACTCAGTAAGTATACATCTGGTATGTTCTGCACACAAGGTAACTTTGGATGCACAAAAGTCCTGGTGGATACACATTGCCCAGGATTTCTGAGCACCAAGCAGCCACGTTAGAGCTACCACCCGACTATGCTACTCAGCATCTGGAAATTCCAGGCAAGTGGCCAAGTTTGTCCTTTTTTTGCCTGGACAGAATTTCTGTGTGGAAAAAGGGGCTGTGTCTGGAGAAACCTGGGCATCTGGCAGGTTTCACTCAGATTATTGAGTTTCTCTATGATGAAATACAAAATAAAGTCAAGTATGAAGAGTTCCTTGTTTTAACAGAAGCCATTTTCCCATTTTGTAATTCTTGATGGTGTTCCTGTTGTCAAGACTAAGTTCAGATGAAGAGAAAGTTATTAACTGAAGAAACTCATTCTGCTGCCATTGGAAGTGAAACTAATTTCAGTACATAAGATGTTGATAGATTTCAGATTTTGACATTTTACGTACTACTAAGAATTCTGTTTGGTTGCTTTAAATCCTGTCACATTGCCACAATTAATTACTAGAATTTTTGCCTTGCAGTTGAAGTGATTACAAGTGTGTAATTTAGCTTCAGGCAGCTTTTAGACAAAACATAATTTAATATCCAGCTGTTTTCCCCCTCACCCTGTCACCTCCCTCAAGCACATCCAGCTCTCCAGGCTCATCTTGTGAAGCCAGTAGCTGCGGTGTCAGCAGATTGAAGCTCAAGCAAAAGTACTGGAGTCACAGTCCCTAGACCACGACTTTCTGCGCTTCTTGACTTGGAAATCAGGACAGTTTTTACCAAGAAAGTGTTGAAAACCCTTTGCCCAAGAATTTTTCCATTTAAGTGCAATCTCTATCTAAATGAACCTTCTGTTTCTTCTCCTTTGTGTTTTGAAGCTAGAAAGACTCAAGTCAGTTGATTCTGTTGCAAACTACAGCTATGCGGCAGTCTGAAAAAACAGAGCCCAAACTCATATCTGGAGTAAAACCACTAATGAGAAGGGAAAATGCATAATCTGTCTCTCTTCAAGTATCTGTCACTGCAGAAAGCATTTATAGGTTCACTTATGATTCAATAGGTGATACATTTTCCCTGGAGTCGGCACTGAACCTCCTGTATGTTGTGTCAGGCAGTGCTTAACTGCCTTTTTTTGATGAGACTTTGCTGTTAGAACCTTAATGAGTGCTGAAATTAATGTTATAGCTGGTACAGCATCGTGTCTTGCCTCCCTGGAGCGCAGCTTAAGGAAGGTAGGAGGTATCTGAGATTGTATGTTGTCCTTGTGTGAGTAGATGGGCAGCTAAGGGGTCAAGAAATGCACAGGTTCTCCCTAACAGTCCTTCGACTTCTGCACTCGCAAAGACTATGTATGCTGTTCATAAAGCCTACCAAGTGTAAGCTTTGGGATAATTCCAAACAGGATACTAATTTATGTATGTCCAGAGGAACCTGGATTCCAAAGAGAATGTAGGAATACAAGCTTTCTGGATGCTGCATAGGGAAGAGAGATGACTTGTCTTACTAATATCTAAAATATAAATTTAAAATATTTTTCATTCATATTTAGCAGTGTTGCTTTGTTCATGTTGGATGTTTAGCCCTTACCTGACATAAGAAGAAAACACTAACTTTGCTACTCGTGTTTCAAATTTAATTACACCAGATCCATCATTATAACTTTCTCTGATGTACCCACCAGAATGTCTGAGCCTTTGGTAGGTAAACATGTTCTTTATTAAATACAGTGTCAAAATATCTTTCAAAAGAAAGTAGTGCATGATATACACGTGTTGCAAATTCTTGCAATCTTAAATATAGATGATTTGGAAGATGCAAAGCTTTCTGTAAGTGCAGAGTATTAGAATAGGCTTTTTCTTCTTACTGTAAAGCTTCTCTAGATGTCAGTGTAGAAAGTATTTTTAAATAAATGCAATGTGAACTGCAGAATGAGAAGTGTTAATTTCTTTAACACATGCAGAGTTAGGATGACACTGCTAGAATTTGGTAGTTGGGGGTTTTCTTAATACATGATTTATTTGCAGAATGCAGTTTAAGGACAACCAAAGCAATTTTGATAAGTTTGCACTGAATTCTCAAAATTGCTTATGTTCAAATAGACATATTTACAGAAAGTTTTGAGATTCATATTTTAAATAAGAATGATATTTTAAAAGATAATTATAAACATTTTTAGGTTAAAAACAGCAGATGTTTTAGTTTATATTGTTGATTATTTTGAGTCAGCAAAAATTTTAATGCATATTTTCTTGCTGTTGGTTTGTGAAAGCTCGATTTGTTTGTATGAAGGAAGCAAGTGTATTTTCACCAGGTTCAAGACAGGGCTTAGGCATTAACTTACACATTTAAAAAAGAAAAAAAATGCAAATATATTTATATATGTTTAAGTTTTATTAAGGAAAAATTCCTAAACTGTAAATGTGCTTGTGTATTCTTTTAACTGTGTTATGTCTTTATATGACATTTGAAGAATCAGACAATCTCTGTTCCTATATGATAAGGTTGATTGGCTGGGGTTTTTGGGGTTTGGTGGGGGTTTTTTGTTTATTTGTTTGTTTGTTTGTTTTTGAGGTGGTGGTGGTTGCTTTTTTGAAGCCTCAGTGCTTTTATTGAAACTTTCAGTTTTGGTCTCTTATGAGATAGTTAGACTTTTTCCTTTATAGGAATTCCTATATGTTACACCAGGTGAGAGAGAGTGGTTTAGATATTGTATGGTGCCTTTGGTTTTGCTGTATTGTTAAACTAAACTGCTACCAGGGCTGGTTTACCAGGACGAGCCTAATTGAACAGTCAGTGAAGACCTGGACATGAGTATTTCTGCTGAAGTACAGAACTAAAAAGGACATCCTCTCCAGTCCTATTCTGACTGCTACTACAGCAATGAACAGATTAAGATGAGCAAAATAGACTGCTTGCATGCTGGCTTCACCTGCCATTTCACGATTTCTCTCTTGAAGTTACTTGCTTTTAACAGAAACTGAAGTAGCCTTTCTGGTTTTAGAGTTACCACAAAGAAGTTGATTCTGTCCAGGGCTAGGAAGGGAAAAAGGGAGCAATACGGAAAAGTTTAGACTATATGTGTACTATTTTTCCAGCTTTAACTTCCATAGTAGTCTCACAGTCATTCAAAAGCCCCCTTTTAAAAATATGATTAAAAATGTTGACTCTGCAGGAGTTGCATCCAAAAGTTGTACTTTGTTATTTCCAGCTATTAAGTACCTTTTATTAAGGTTTTTTTAGCTAAATACCGGCGTGAGTCCTTTACCTAAATACTAGGTGAGTATTTACCTGAATACTAGGTGAGTCCTTACATATACCTCAGGTGTGCTTTCAGTAGCATGTCCATTACTCTCAGAAAGCTGGCACAAACGGAACCTATTAACCAGCAAATCATTCTTTAGTAAATTAATACAGCGAATCATTCTTTAGTAAATATTGCAGCACTCTTACTAAAGTTCCTTTTATATTTGTGCAACTTTGAATAAAAGTAAAAGCTTTTACTTTTGCCAGTAAAGATCACATGATTCTGAATGCAGAAGTTTGATGTTTTTCATACTAGAATTGGGTTTTACTTTTTCATACATTGGTTAATGCTGTGCTAATAGTAACTAAATAGCACAGTGATGGGTTGACTGAAATATGCAAAAAAAGCATTTGAAGATGTAAATGTCAAATATATGTATTAACAGCAGACACATTTTAAGTAATTCTGAGAGGTTTGATAAAATATTACAAAGAGCTTGCATGTAAGTTAAGGGGTGAAGAAACTGATATTTAAGAACTTAAAATCTTTTAGTAGATTTCATTAATTTTTCATAAGTTATGCCCATACTTTGAAGAGAAGAAAAGAAATTTTTTAAGGACTGCTTTATCCAACATTTCCTTTTTCTGAACTGATGCGTTAAGGATGCTTAGTTTATGTCCTGTACTTCATGAAGCTTAAGTGTCTGTAGCAGGACAGGTATAGCATACTAAAGAGGCCTTACAAAGGCACCTTGAGAAATTGTCTCTTAATTTTTTTAAAATAGGTGTCTTACTCTTCTTGCTCTTTTTCTCTGTTAATGTTTGTGATGGCTGACTCAGTAAATTCTGCAACTCTTGTTCCAGGCTAAGAATCTTTTTTTGTGACCAGTGGTCCACGTTTTGGCCCACAGGAAAGAACTTGTTATTGCCTTACTTTTTCCCCCTTTTGGTGATTACAATAAGTGCATTAAATTCTTTGATAGTAAATCAGTCTGAACTACTCTTGCCTTGCTTACATAGTTTACACCATGGATCTTCAGCATCTTCTATCCAATTCACCTGGGAGGTCTTACGCTTTTGTTTCTTGTTTAGAAGAAAGCAGAAAGGAAATTTGGAAAAAACTTCACAGAATAGTGTTCTTCCGTTTGTACTATTGGGTTGCAGGGAACCCAAGACTAAAGTTCAGCGATGCCAGCTGTGAGATCCTGTACTGAAGAGCTCTGCCATTCTGACTTTAAGGGGAGAGGTGTAGCTGGGTCTATACTTGGAACTGGTTCATCTTTATGCATGCAGCAAGATTTGCTTTCCCTGGCAGGGACCTTTCAAAAAGCACCAAGGGTCTTGCTGTTAGTTTTGGAGTTGTGGTGGTTTTCCCATTATTGGAATATTTTATTTTATACCAGAAGGATAGTTTTTGCACTTAGTTTCACTGTGAAATGAAATTTCTGCTAACATACTCAGAGCCAAGATTTGAGGCACTAATTTATGTTTTATAAATCAAATAAATAAATATGCACCTGCAAATCAAGCTGGATGTGAAAGCATACAAATCATTGATTAAATGTGTGAGTACTTTCTTCTCGGAACAGAAAGCTATAGAACCCTTGTTAGTTTTGGTGACCTTATATATGGAAAAACTAGATATGCTTAAGTGCTTGCTGAAATATGGGATGGTTTGGTTGTCATATTAGCCTTTAACTTATGATAATAACTTGCATTTCCTATGGCATTGTCGTGTGAACATGGCTGGTCCAGAGTTTGGACTGTAGGTCATTTTTTGATCCATCTAGAAGCAAACGGAAGATTCGGGTTTTGAGAGATCACTGGTGCACCATGTACCATAACTGGGAACTGCTGCCATAATAAGATTTTTATATTGCTTCTTTGAAAATGTCTGCATTGATTTCTGTCACAGGTTGGATGCAATATTTTTTTGTTTCACTGTCTGTTCTGTGCAGATCTTAGGAAAGAGTCAAAGGACACAAGGAGGGTTTGCATCTAGTCTCAGCTGTCTCCCCAGTGTTCAGAAATACTCCTAAACAAGCATATGCAGTAGCCTTAGCTAAGTGTTTTTCATGTATTAAATACTATAAATAATGTAGTTAAAGGATGTTGTGAATGAAGTTGCACGAAATGTTATGTTTTGCCTTGCCCTTCTCTGTTACCAAAGACTGTATGCCAAAGAATTTGGCATAAGTACAACGTTTGTTGTACTTTACAACCTTTACAAGCTTTGTTCCTTTAATTCCTTAAGTAGAACAGCACTCAGCTTGGCTGTAGTTTACACTGCACTTTCTGAGTCCTGGGATTTATCCTCCCTTGTCTACAGCTTCTCACTCTGCTCATAAACCACAATTTGGAATATTTATGACACAGGCTTTTGTAAAAATGTGTGGGAGTCTTTTCCTCTGAAGGAAGATAAAAGCTGACTGATCCACACAAGATTGCTGATTCTCCATTTAGAGGAGTTAAGCATATGATAAACGTTTTCAAAGAAGATATTCTATTGGGAGAGCCAGAACTGGTGGTTCTGGTTTACTTCTATGTTTAAAAAATGGGTGGGGAGAACAAAATGAAGAATTTAACATAAACGGTAATTGTGTGGACTCCCTGTTTTGTGGATACTCAGGAGAATTGTGTCTCATCTGTTTATGCTGGTGTGAGCAGAAGAAAGAAAAAACCAAGCTTAATTCATGTTCATTACATTCAAGCCATTCTCCTTCTCCATTTCCAAAGTAAAAGCTGAAATCTTTCTCAGTGGGATATTACTTTGTGGAGGATAGGGTAGGAAAGGATACTCATGTTTTACTAAAAATAACTAGTTTTAGAGTAGAAACATCTTCTACTACCTTCTGGAAATGCTTGCTAGAGAGAAAGTTTTGTAAAACTTTAGCATACAAATATTTGGTCAGTACATGCCAGTCTCTGGACAGAAGTAAGTATACAGATTACTGCACTGAATAATGTGAGAGGAGACTGTTAAAAGCACAGGCCTCTTTTCATGACATGGTTGTCTCCTGACAGTTTCCTTGTGTAGTAATTGAACCCTTAATTTTAGAAGATGTAGTATATTTGAGACTTGGTTTGTGCTAAAACCCGTGGCCACAAATAGTAAGTGGACAAATAAATAACAACAGTTGTAGCTGAGAGAGACACTGCTTGTGAAAGTGGACTATTTAACTTACAGATCCGGGCATATGTGTATTGTGGACAACTGGGATGCTATCTTGGAAGTTAGAATGTGAATCAACTTGATTGCTGCTAATCTGCTTTGTATTCCTATGTTTCATAGAATCGTAGAATTGTTTGGGTTGGAAGGGGCCTTTAAAGGTCACCTAGTTCAACTCCCCTGCAGTGAGCAGGGACATCTTCAACTAGATCAGGTTGCTCAGAACCCTGTCCAACCTGACCTTGAAAGTTTCCAAGGATGGGACCTTTACCACCTCTCTGGGCAACCTGTTCCAATGTTTCACCACCCTCGCTGTAAAAAATGTCTTCTGTATATCTAGTCTAAATCTACCCTTTTTTAGTTTAAAACCATTACCCTTTGTCCTGTTGCAACAGGTCCTGTTAAGAGTCTGTCCCCATCTTTCTTATAAGCCCCCTTTAAGTACTGACAGGCTGCAATCAAGTCTCCACAGAGCCTTTTCTGCTCCAGGCTGAACAACCATAACTCTCTCAACCTTTCCTCATAGGAGAGGTGCTCCCATCCCTCTGAACATCAAAAGGGGATAGTGATGGTGTTCTTTGGGTCCCTTTGGGCAAGAGCTATCCTTGCCATATCCTGGAGGTAAAGTTAATGACATTCACAAATTTCACAGCTGCTCTCTGAATGTATTATTTGCTTCTGAACTGAAATGAACTGTGGTCATTGAGGATCAGCACAAAATTGTTAGCTAGGGATTTTTTTTAGTAGCAGCACATTTAGGTTTATAACTGTACCAGAAATATTTGTGTCACAAACAAAAATTCCCCTTTACTGAAAGGAGTGTAGAGAGGCCAACAGCTTACCACAGTGCACTGCAAGAGTCCCTGGTTTGATAGGGGCTACAAACACCAGGTAGTCCTGCTTTGCTTTGAGGTGATGCCTCTTGTCTGTACCTTGAGGTGCACCTTCCCATGAAGAAATTCTGTCAAGGTTCTAATTAAAAAAATGAAATGTCAGCCTTAAAATGAGAAGTGGCAGCCACATTTTAGAAGATTTTTAGGTACTTACAACCTCAAATAGCTGCCTACTAAGATTTCTAAGAATATTTTTGTGCTTAACCCCTACTACTTTTAGCCACCTAGGAATTTTTCCTTTTAAGTCTGTATCTTTGGCAACCTTTTGAAGTTAAGTAAGAGTAAATCTGAAGGAACAGTGGAGTGTGAAATGGGACAAAATTCTAAATTGAAAACTTTGTTCTTAAACCTTTTTCAAGATTTGTCTATATACCTGCCCTTGCACTTCCAATTGATGTAATATGAAATAAGCCTGTATAGCCCAAAATACTCTAAGAATGTTTAATTTATTTTTGCCACAAGTGCTACATATGAAAAAAAAACCAAACACAACAGCCCAATTCCATACCCCATGAAAAAAAAATAGTAAAGCCTTGAAAAATGGCATTTACAGTATTGGTTTTGAAGCCTTGCAGACAGCATCTCATGAAAGCTGTCTGAATACTTGCATCAAGTATTTCAGTAGTTTTTCAGTAAGAATTTAATGTGAAGTTATGCTGTAATTATAAATCCACACATCTTTGAATTCCATATTTAGAGGCAAAGCTGGAATTTAAATGGATCTTAAAGGAGCTCTGAGGTTTTGCCTGACAAGAAGTAGCCCTCTAGTGTAAAGGGATATTTATCTGCTGTTCCTTCCTGCCTCCTAAATAATGGTGCAGAGAACACTGCCAGGCTGTTATGGCATTTGGGCTTTGTCTGCTTCCCCCATTGTATTTACTAATAGGGATTTGTATTCATAATTTAGCTGATGATTCATTTGCCAGTACATAGCTGAATACTCTTAGCTCATTTGGCAGTATGTGTGTTGGCATAGCAGTCATCATGGGAGCAAAATGTATGTGTTTGTATTTGGATCTTGTGGCAGATGTGTAGTAAAAAGGAGCTACCACTCTGGCGTGGGCACTTCCCTGGCTCTGCCCACATTTTAAGTGTTCCCTGGTTATGAACTGTGATCGTGGCTCATACTGATGTTTATCTGCCTTTTCAGAATGAAAATAGAACTATTCTATTTTCTTTTTTTTTGTTCTTGTGATATTGCAAAGGTAGTGCAGCATGGTACACTGTGGGAACAAAACTACACTTTTCCTTAACAATTTGTAACATGAAAACAGTTTTTAATCTGTCTGTGTCCATTTGGCAACTGAAAAGCCGAGGTTTGCAACCAAGGCTTTAGAACATGGAGGTGACTCAATTTCTGTGCCAAGAGCCAAGTATGTTTAAATTATTCTCTGTAGGTAAGTATGTAGGGAACAAAAAAGTTAAAGATAAGAGGAAATACATAGTTGCCCCCCCTTTTTTTTGGTGAAAATTAAAGCAAAATAACATGTTCTGCAGGGTGGACCTAAGTCTTTCATGTGCCTGTATGTTAAATATTAAGAGCTTGCCAAGACATGCATAGTTTGCCCTCAAAACAGGATTTAACTACTCTTTGTTTGATAAGTTGATTTGCCAAATAAAAGTCCTGCTTCTAAATAAGAAGCAATTTCTCTTAATTTCTCATTTACAGGGTGACTTTTTTTTCCAGAGAAATTTCAACCAGCCCCCTTTTCTGCATTTTTGTCAATACCAAAGCTGCAGGATCAAACAGTTACGAGTATTGGGATGCTGTGTCTCAGTTTTAGCTGGCCTCCTTCCTTGGGGCAGACAGAGGAGAATGAATGCACAAGGAAGTCTGAGGACAGAGGGACTGGAAAGGAGGAGAAGCAGTAGTAACTTCACTGCTTGTTTCCCATTACTTTACACAAATGTGGCCATGCAAACACCACACATTAAGCAAGCATGCTAAAAATTGCTAAAATAAAACCTGATAATGGGGATACTGAGCTGTCTTTGTAAGTTATATTCTGGCTGTGGTTGATTAAGTGAAAACGCTGCTCCAACTATGTTATCTTGTGTTCCTTATTATTAAATGAAGGGAAGACATAGGAGGAAATAAAACTCTCTTGCTTCTCTACTTCCTAGAGCATTTATTTCCCCTTGTCCATACATGTATTGTGGGAACACCAAGCATAACAGTGAGGGCCAGGATCACTCTTACCTCTGTCAAAGCACGCTCCAAAGCCTGTCTGGCTGCCTAGAGAGTTTGCATTTCTGCACATGTGATGGATGGGTTCGTTGTTCTAATGAAGCATGGCTGTTGTTGGAGGTCGGGGTCACAGAAGGAGAGGAGCAATCCATCTTTAATGAGGGGCAGTTCTACAGAGGCTTTGAATGCCAAGGCAGATGTGTAACATTCGGTCTTGGTTTGATGTAGAGGACCAGTGCAGAGACAGTACCTTGTTTTACAAGTTTGGGGTTTTTTATTACAAAGAAGGTGGGAGCTGTATCCTGTACAAAGTTTAACTGTTTTAGATGTTTTGGCTTAATTCCCAAGTGTAATGAATCTGGTGGCATCAGATGCATGCATTTCTATGGCCAGATCTTGGATCAGATAGGGAATTCAAACCTCTGGCCGTGCACAGATGGTGTTAGACTTGCCTGTCTGAGCATCCTTAGGAATTAAGGTCTCACAGGCTGCATATTAACTAGCAGACACTGCCTGTAATCAAAAGGAACAGTATGGCCTAGGGAAATTCCTCAGAGCAATTTCTATCAGTACAGATAGCAGGTGTGTATTTTAAGTACCTCTGAAGATCAGGAGCTTGTGTTGGGGCAGAATCTGAAGGTGAATTTTCTCATTGACTAGGCAAATTCTGTAACTTGTGTTCCCTCCTTTTTCTTTTTCAGACTGCTTATAGATATTTGAGGTTGGTTGTGATGAGGGTAACTGAGCCCTTTTCACAGAATCATAGAATCACAGAATCCTAGGGGTTGGAAGGGACCTCGAAAGATCATCCAGTCCAACCCCCCTGCCAGAGCAGGGTCACCTAGAGTCCATCACACAGGAACGCATCCAGGCGGGGTTTGAATGTCTCCAGCCAAGGAGACTCCACAACCTCTCTGGGCAGCCTGTTCCAGTGCTCTGGCACTCTCACAGTGAAAAAGTTTCTCCTGATATTCACATGGAACCTCCTATGCTCCAGTTTGCAACCATTGCCCCTTGTCCTGTCATCGTTCATCACTGAAAAAAGCTTTGCTCCATCGTCCTGACCCTCACCCTTCACATATTTGTAACCATGGATGAGGTCACCCCTCAGTCTCCTTTTCTCCAAGCTGAAGAGACCCAGCTCCCTCAGCCTTTCCTCATAAGGGAGATGGCCTTCTTGGCCACAAGGGCACATTGCTGGCTCATGGTCATCCTCCTGTCCACCAGGACCCCCAGGTCCCTTTCTCCTACACTGCTCTCCAGCAGGTCAGCCCCCAGCCTGTACTGGTGCATGGGGTTGTTCTTCCCCAGATGCAAAACTCTGCACTTGC
>VZRW01001795.1:304839-343145 GCA_013398125.1 Aegotheles bennettii
CCCATACTTTATCAGCTTATCTACGAGGATGCTGTGGGAGACAGTGTCAAATGCTTCACTGAAATCGAGATAAACCACATCTACCGCTCTACCATCATCTATCCACCTAGTTATTTCCTCATAGAAGGCTATAAGGTTGGTCAAACATGACTTACCCTTGGTAAAACCATGTTGACTGCTCTTAATGACCCCCTCATCCTTGATATGCCTAGAGATAGTGCCAAGAACAAGTTGTTCCATCACCTTTCCAGGGATGGAGGTGAGGCTGACCGGTCTATAGTTACCCGGGTCCTCCTTCTTGCCCTTCTTGTAGACTGGAGTGACATTTGCTATCCTCCAGTCCTCAGGCACCTCTCCTGTTCATCCAGCTCAAAAAGAAGCAAATTAAGAATAACAACGTTTCTTCACTGAACTAGCCATAGCTGGACTAATGTGCCAGGAATGTAGAACTAAACACATGACCAGTCTCCTTACACATCTGGTTTGTTTAACACTGGTTGTATTTAAAGTCTAAAAATTAGAATGTTTTCTTATGGCAGATTTATTTCGTATTTTAATTGATTACCCTAAAGACTGTGTCTGAATACTGCATATGTGGCTGATGTCTGTTTGAGGAGAACATAAAATGCTTTCTCTAAGCATGAAGAATGCTAATTATTTTTTTCCCCTTTGCTCTGCTCTTAGGCCTGTGGGAGACAGATGCTACTTAGCAAAGGGGGGGATGAACATAACTTCATCTGGGCTCAGAAGAAGTTAAAACGTGGAATGCATCTGCCATGGTTCACTGATAACTTTTTTCTATTAACAAACTTCTCTGAAAGATGGCAGGAATCACCAGCATTGTTGATACAGAATCAAAACTAGGGCAGAGCTGTGTGTTCACCAGAAAATGAGGAGATTGACTCCAGCTTAGATTTCGACAACTAGAATATATTGTATACCCATTCACTGAACACAACATTGAGGAGTAAAATACGTAACGTGATCATGATTTTCTCTTTCTTGGTCTTTTTTGTTCATTTGTTTAAGGCTTTATTTAGTTTGACAGTTTCAAACTAAACGGTTATAGATTTAATTATCTAAGATAATGCAAGTGCAGAGCTAGTTACGAATGTGCTTCCTTATTTATTTGAAAAATTCAGCTGTTGACCTGACTTTTTTCAGCCCAATACTCGTACTGTGTTCATCATCCTGGTATCTGAACAGACAGCACATAAACTCATTTAGAGGAGAGAAGGGTTTGCACGTACCAATTTAGTTTATTTGAGGTTAAGATTTCTTTAAAAAAATCTTAAATGCAAACATTTTTGCTGTATTTTTGTTTGTCTTGCAGATTGATCCAGCTTTGAAAGAAAAGATAAAACAGAACACTGTAACACTGGAATCTGAATATGAGGTAAAATAAATTTGCTGCTTGGGGCTCGTAACCTTGGCTACCCTTCATTACCCTGGCCGCTGGTGGGTTGTATCTGTCCCTAACTAAAATTAGATCAGCCATCTGTCTTTGACTCACTGTTGTCCAATAAAAACAAGGTTTTATGTAAAGAAAGGTTTTTGAACATGCAGTGCTTCTTTCTGAACACCATTTTACTTTGATGTCCAGGTGCTAAGTACAGTGGTACAAATAAATTCTACCATTTCTGTGGTTAACCTAGTCTATAAATGTAGAGTTGATGTTGGCCTTAGTTGGAATGTGTATACACATACATCAACACTTCTACAGCATGAGTTTTTATGATTTTTAGACCAAATTACAGAGTAATGTGCTTGATGTGCTTTCTCTTATTTCTTGCTTCAGAAACTTATGTGTATCTTTCAAACAACTGCTGTTCCTTTTTCATTATTTCAGAAAGTTTTATGGAGCAATATGTCACTCTTTTATCAACAATGCATTTTCATAGTGTTTTACCATTATTGCAGTTTTGGGTCATCCCCCTTCTACAAAGAATGGTGTTTTATGACATAGGGTATAACAAGACTTGATCCCTGAATACATATGGAAAGCTCCAATGGAAACTCAAAACATGCAAATCCACTAAATTCTGATTGCCTCTGGGATTATTTTGTCTCATTTTCTGTAGAATATACTGTAATGCAGCTCTGATTTATTTATTTGGAAGAACCACAAGCAGTAAAAAGAACCACGTCTCTCTGTTTAACTCACTACCTAGCCTCAAAATCAACTGATATGTATTCAGATGTACTTTGCTTTCTCTCCAGAAGATAAGTAAATAGTTGAAGGATAATATTTGAATAGCCACAATTGCATTATCTTTATGGATAAATCAATGGCAATAAAATACAACTGGCATAAGAACATATTACAGGCCTACTTGAGTAATGAGGCTTCTTCCTGATGGACAGAAATGACAGAAGCAATCTTATGTTTTTCTTAATCTAAACTGCAGAGAGTTCCCAGGCTGAAATTCTTCCGAAGTAGTATTTGAATGTTATAGAGGGCAGACCAGGTCAACAAACCAGATGGATTTGCATTTCCACATAATGGAAATAGATTCAGACTATTGTTTTGAACTCTAATCTCAGCATCTAATTTACTATGGGCACCAACTTGCAAGCACTAGGCATATTCATTTCTTGCTTCAGTGAAACTTGTGGGACTACCAGCAGCCATGCACATACTTTGCGGGTTCCACACTGAGTGACAATTTTAGTCAATGTTACCTCTATATTCTGGCAGACAAAATCGAACCAGTCACTGAGTTACAGCTGACATTTAGAAGACTTCTCTATGGATCCCATGTGTTTGGGTGGTTTTCTGTGGACCCCATGGGGTTTCGGGTGGGTTTTTTTCCCCCTTTATTTTTCCATTTGTCCAAAATATCAACAACATCTTCTAATTCTATATATAGGTCACACTGGAGGATTACACTGGTGACTGTTACTAAATATGGTATGATAAGAGATCAAGGGCAGTTAAAAAAAACAATAGCTGTTTTGATATGTAAAGCCTTATTTTACAATATTATTAGCATTATATCTACAGCTGTTACTGAGGATACCAAGCCAGCTCTTTTGAAGCATGGTTGCCTGATGCATGCAAATGTCTGCTGGCCCTCCCTAAGACTTTTAATGTCTGTCCTTACAGGAATGTACATACTGAATACAACTGAATTCTTTTAGAATGTCATCATTTCTGCTATAGCCATACACCCTTACAGACATGTTGCAAAAGATGAAGACATTTCCAGTATTTCAACTGTCATGAAGTCTGCGTTTTGTCTTCAATGTGGTGGTGGTGATGAAAAAGGTTCTAATCACAGATTTAATCAATTTACTGTGAGAAAATTAGCATAAAGACATTGTGTCATCTTCTAATTTACTAAATTATATCTTCTCAAACGATACAAAATTTACTTTCTTTCACACGGGGAATATTTCTGGCCAGGATACCATTTTGGAGGAGGAAAGAATTTGCAGGTGTAATTCATACTGCATTTCTTATGTCTCAGATCTGTTAATAATGCCATTTATCTTGTGCCTTGGGATGTGCCAGAGAAGCAAGCTATCTTCGCGTGTGTTCTCTGTTGTTTATGCATTCTTCTCACACACTTGTGTGTCCTCATATGGCCAATTAGTCCTTTCGGTTCCCCTTTGTCTAATAAATCATTGCTCTGTCCACTAGTGACACTGGTACTAATGTGAATGTAGTTCTGCTGCTGAGCTGGGTCTTGTAGAACAAAGTGTAAAAAATGTTAAGCGTTTGACCTGTGACAAAAGCCTGGAGTATTTTATTTGAAAGCTCAAAAATACTGGTTGAAAGCGGGGGATAAAACGGATTGATGTGATGGGTGAAAAACACTCTCGTGGATGTTTAACAATCACAGTACATTCCTGTTAATTGGTTTAAATGCAATCTCAAAATAACACTCCTTATTCTAGCACTTGGTTTCTGTACTTCTGTGAAATTAACAGTCTAGTACACACTAAAAAAATCTGGCCTCAGTTATATGAGACTCTGAAATAAAGAATTGTTTTTTAGGGTTTTTCCAAGCTAATAAAAACATCTTTAAGAAGAATTTATTAACATTTTACAAAGGAAAAATCAGTTACATTTGAATCAAATATGTGATATCCACTGGGAACCAATGGCAGTTGAAAGCAGAGGAAAAAAATCACAATACATAAAAAATGTGAAGGATTGCTATGGAAACAGTAAATGAGCAGTTATAAAGCTGAGAAGACTGATAAAAGATGCTGAGGACATCAGAGAGTTGTCTGATAAGTAAGCTGACAAGGATATGGAGGATGTTGTTGCAGCAAACTAAGAATAAAATAATAAGGATGTGAAGTCATGAATAACCACATTGGCAAAATAGCAACATTCAAAAAATATATTTGGATTTCTTTTTAGATAAAAAATCCTTTGTATTCAAATCAGAAGAGACAAGGGATGGAAGTCCAAACCTCTTAATAACTAAACAAGATGTTATTTAATATCTATTAGGCTCTGATGGTTTATAGCCAAATTCTGAGAAAATGCTTGGAAGGCTTTAATGGCTGCTGAAAATCTCAGTCTGGGAATGATGGTTCTCTAGGAATCATCACGGGGCTGGAAGGTGATATTTTTAAATCTTCTGTGAGATTTGGGACATATGGGCAATATAGAATCATAGAATGGTTTGGGTTGGAAGGCATCTCAAAGATCACCCAGTTCCAACCCCCTGCCATGGGCAGGGACACCTTCCACTGGACCAGGTTGCTCCAAGCCACATCCAACCTGGTCTTCAACACTGCCAGGGAGGGGGCAGCCACAGCTTCCCTGAGCACCCTGTGCCAGTGTCTCACCACCCTCACAGGAAAGAATTTCTTCCTAATATCCAGTCTAAATCTACCTTCTTTCAGTTTGATACCATTCTCCCTTGTCTTGTCAATCCATGCCCTTGTAAAAAGTCCCTCCCCAGCTTTCCTGTAGGACCCCTTCAGGTACTGGAAGGCTGCTATGAGGTCTCCCTGGAGCCTTCTCTTCTCCAGGCTGAACAGCCTCAGCTCTCGCAGCCTGTCTCCATAGGAGAGCTGCTCCAGCCCCCTGATCATCTTCATGGCCCTCTTCTGGACTCTCCAGCAGCTCCATGTCCTTCTTATGCTGGGGACTCCAGAACTGGACACAGTACTCCAAACTGAGTACTTTTTTCAATGATACGGAAAAAACTGTAAAATCACTACAGATGTGCAAGTGACACAAAAGTCTTGAAGTAGCAAAAACACAGCGGGGCAGGGACAGAGAGCTGTTCGTTCATATTACTTGGTGAGGTTGGCTCATTACATCAGCAAAGTACCTTTCAAAGTAGCCAATGTTATTTGTTTAAAAAACTGGAAATGGAGGCCAAAGTGGACTGTGTTATGGCAAACAGGAACTCTGGAAAAGATTTAGGAGTCAGTAAATTAATATTTCAGGTTGATCTTCTACTGTAATGATGTGGCCTGAAAAGCTAATTCAGTCTTTGTGAGTATAAACAGGAACGGTAGATGATAGGAAGAGGTGACTGTACTTCTGACTGTAGCACTGCTGAGGCTAGCACTGAAATACAGGATCTGCTTCTGTTGTCCACATTTTGAATAGAGCTTTAAAATGGGGATAGGTTGCTGAACAGGCTGAATATGTTAACTTACAGCTCGAGAAAATACCTTAAAAGAAACGTAAAGATTTAAATCTTTTTAAAGGTACTGAAATGAATGTTAGTTATTTATAAATACCTTCGTAAAGAAGGAAGTGCAGCTATTGAAGATATTTTTTATTGCTGCAAATACACTATAAATACACTGGAACAGGCTGCCCAGAGAGGTTGTGGAGTCTCCTTCACTGGAGACATTCAAACCCCGCCTGGATGCGTTCCTGTGTGATGGACTCTAGGTGACCCTGCTCTGGCAGGGGGGTTGGACTGGATGATCCTTCGAGGTCCCTTCCAACTCCTAGAATTCTGTGATTCTGTGATAAATTAGAAGGGCCATTATAAATAGATGGGAAAATATTGGAACACAACAGCAAGAAAAAGGGGTTCTCTTTCTTTCAGAATATCGAAACTGTAAAACTTTTTAAAGTTCTCCTTCAACTGGTTGCAAGCTATTGGACTCAGCATGGGATAAGTGAGGAAATACACTGGTCTGCAAGTAATCAGTCTAGAGAATGCTGCTTTCTTAGCTTGAAATATATGAATATTGAGCAGTTTTTGTTGCTCATAATTTGGTAAAACACAAAAGGTCGATGCTAGCTCAGGTCAAAAGTTGTGTAACTGTCCTGAGAATTACAGCAGAAGTATTGTAATTGCGGTATTAAAATGTTTATTCAAGACAGTTCAAAAAGTAAAAGCTGCTATATGGAGAGCTGGCTTGGGAATATAACCTGTAGATTTATGGTCTTAAGAGTAAAAGTAGAATTTGAGTAAGATCTTCTAAAAATTATTCAATCCACTTAATGCTCATTTGACTTAGCTTTGGGGATTGCGGTGCCAGAAGAATGGATGAAGCATTTTTTTCAGGAAGGGACAGTGTAGTAACATAATAATCTATAGTATTAAATAGATGCATCAAAATACGTGGACATGAGGACTACTCTAGAAGAAAGGTAATTCCTGAATGCCAGTAGTTGAAATCTGCAAGTATCTTATTGCTGCCATTATCAGTGCTAGAAAATTGCTGATTTTGTTGTTAAGAATTAACAGCATATTGAATTGATTTACTTCAATGTCTGTCAAGATACTAGTGGCTAAATAACTTGAGCTGTTGAGAGATGGGGAAAAAATTACCCCCTTAGTGACTGTTGTGACACTAAGTGAGGGTGAGATGTTCTTCTTTCCCCCTTTAATCATTCTGTCCCTTCTGTGCTCTCTTCTTTGTCGGTGCATTGTCCAGCCTAGCCATTAAATTCTGACTGTCCTCCAGGTTGTGTCTGGGACAAGTGGAGTTTCTTGCATTTCAGTTTATTCACATGTAAAATGGTCTTGAGAGTTTTTATTTCACTGTGAGTCTTCATCACTTAATGTTTTGTAGAGAAGGACAAAGTGGTGTTGGGAAGCTGCCATTCATTAATGGAAACTGCCATGGGTACAGCGGAGAAACAATTTAGGTTTAAGTAGTTTGTGCTAGGCATTTTATTCTGAATGGATGTACAGTCCATAGCTAAGCTATAGTCTACTCCTTTTCTTGTTGACATCTGAAGTCTTGTGTGCTATAGTTCAAAATGTGGTCAAAAAAACAGAAGGTGGTTGGTGATGGGTATGGCACAGCAAGAGTTCTGGTGGAAAAGCCTTCTTGCAGGAAGAGAGATATGTCACCTCCAGAGGACAGTTCACAGGTTATCACTTTTTTCTGGTCTTATTTCTGGAATTCATCTCTGTTAAATAGTCTTGTAAATTCTTTCCTGGTCATGTTTATAATGTATTTCTTTGCACAGGATTTTCCTGAACTGTGAGCTGTTTCTTTCATGTGTGTTGTATTTGCACTTTTCTTATCCCATACGAAGACTCTGATTTCTCATGGTTGGAAAACGAAGTGGAGCGGTTACAGTGCAATCAGACAGCAAACATAGTCAGGACATACAAATGCCTGTTACAAATAATCTCTTCTCCTCACCCTTTCTCCTCTCTCCAAAATAGAATCCTTGTACCTGCTTGCACTCCCTGTATGCTTTTTTCTTAATTGCAGAAGAACTGACCAACTCTTACCATGTTAGGGCCAACACTGTGTGTTGTCTCAGTCAACCAAAGAAAAAGTTTGAGTAGGGAAACTGGCATCCATACAGCGTGGCTGAATTCTTTCATTTATTGTCCTGAGGGATGCTGCTAGCTTCTGCCATGTGGTATTGGGAACATTTTCTTATGCAGCTGACTAGGTGGAAATGTTAAGCACTTCTGTCATACTAATGGGCCCCCAGTGGGGAATTGCTAGGTCTTGGGTATGAAATGTCTCTGAAGTAACTTTAATGTAGTGTATCAGAATTTAGATACACAGCTGAGGCTGTATACATTCCTCTCACTGGCTGCTTCTGAAGAGGATGCAGCAGGACAGATAGTTTTGGAGGAAGCTTTTGTCTCAGCAACCAAGCAAAGTGGCTTTTTGCAAGAATATCCTCGTGTTTGTTTTGCTTAGGTTTTTTGGGGTTTTTTTTATTTTTTTTTTCCTTGCCAATTTCAAAAACACTATCTGGAATATTCTGTGACTGCCAGATTACTCCCAGATGACGCCCACATGGACATGCAGGCTAAATTTGAAATACTTTAAAAGATTGTTATACAATTCTCACATGATCTTTGCTTCTTAAATTATTGTTACCTGTCTATTTAATGCTCAAATCTTAATAAGCAGCACTTATCTTTCTGAGGTACATTAACCATAGCTTGATAAAACTTCCATATACAAGGGGAATGAAAACTCTTCTAAATGTACTTCATTAATTAGCTAAAAGTGAAATTTGCTGCATGTTTGGTCTTGAAGGTGTACTGTTGCACTCTTATCTTTTGTATGTTGGATGTTTCAGAGTTTCATTTTTGTTCAAGAAAAGAAGATAAGCTAAAAGTAAATGACCCATGCATGAGTTCTGTTGACTTTACCCATAGAGCTTGTGAATCCTTTGGAACAAGAAGTCCACCTTGGGTGATCTGCAGGTGTAATGCGTAAATGGCACCGGGTTGTCCACTGAGTGAGTATAGTGGGGTTTTTAAGACAGTCTTCATTTTAAGAAGGGAAACTGCTTGTCATTTAGGAGGAAATATGTCAAACCCTAATTCCTAGATGGAAGTCTATCTGCCTAATGTTATTTTCAATTATTTTAAAAATTCAAGGCTGTGTAACCATGTAGTTTTAACTAAGTGCTATAATTGTTTGGTTTACTGAGTAATTTGTATCATTATAGCATCTTCACACAAAACTATGAGAGCTCTCTGTGAACATTAATTAAACTCTGTGACACCTCTGAGATGGAGGCAAATCCTGTTCTCATTCTTCAAATTGGGAGAATGATGCACAAATTGGTGGTGCAGTTCCTTGATACACATCTTTTACATCTCAAGGTGCTTCTGTTCTCTCTCTGCCCAATGATTCCTTGAACTGTGCCAGTTCAAGTGTTTGCATAGTCTAATGTTTAAATAGGATTAATTAATAAACAATACGTATTTGTTTTCCTACTCTATTTATTTTTTTATGATTGGAGGACAGCCACACCTAGTGCTGAATTGGCCTAGTTAAAGGGAAAATACCTATGGGGAAAGAGACTCCTAGACCAGTTCACCATTGATTAATTCATTGTGCCATAGATGAATAGTGCTGGATTGCTGAAGTTAGCAGCAAAACCTCTGCTGGTTTCATCATTGCAATTTTTTTGCCAGTCTTCAGCAAAACCCAAAAGAGAAGCAGATCTCTGGATGCTTACATGCAAAAAAAACCCAAAAAAACCAAACATAAAAAACCAAAAATAAAAAAACCCTTTTCTTCCCTTAATGAACAAAAACCCCTCATTCTAGACATAGCATGCTGATTGCTAACTTGCTTGTGTGCTAATAACATAAAAGCTAAACATTGTCTAGGTAGAAAAAACACTTCTCATTTATCTGAGGATTAAATCACTAGTCTCAGGCTATTAAGTCATAGATTATTGAGTCACTAATTGCAGATATTATGTCCCATCCTAAACAAAGTAGGTGACACTAAGTTTATATTAAGAAAATGAGATGTCAAAAAGGTGGCTCTGGGAAAGAGTTGTAAAAACCCCAGTAAGGCCATCAGTGTGATGATAAAATGCATGACAAAGTGATAAAGTGGTTTAGTGGTGGTGTAGGTAGGCAGTTGGACTGGATGATCTTGAAGGTCTCCTCCAACCTCGATGATTCTATGATTTTATGTGACTGAAAATCTTAACAAGAGAGCAGACTGAGTGTTAGCCTTAATTCTCTACCTCTGCATCTACACCTCATCATGGAGTTCCTGAATACATCTTTTATGGTCTTCAAGCTGTTTTGACACCCTTGCAAAACCAGACTGGTTTAATGCATTTCTTTCACTGCATCTTTCAGACGTGAGGATATTCTTCCCTGGTTCATCTTTTATCTGCAAATGGGTTTGCTTACTATAATGTTGGGAAATAATTGTCTCTCTGAATTAGGATGGTGCTTCTTTCTGTGGTGCTCATCACAGAATTTATTGCATCAAGCTGTAAATTAAACAGGATTTTCTTATCCCTCCTTTCACCTCTGCCAAACAGACTAAAATCAAACATTTTTTGCAAGTGACCATCTTGAATTAACTCAGCCTGAGCACCAGTAGCTCTTAATGAATTTCTGCAGATTTCAGACTGCTTATTGTGGCATGAAGACTATCTTGCAAGAGTAGAATTCAAACTCTTTAAAATTTTATTTTATTTTAAGGCTGGCAGAGGATTATGGCTTTACACAATATCAAGACAGGCATTTGAACCAGCCATTAAGAAGTGAAGGTTTCTTTACATCCTTATTGGTACCTTTGTGCCAGGCAAGCTGCTTTAACAAAGGTCTTAGAAGTCAAGTGTGTGACAAACATTTGATTTTTTTTTCTTTGTTCACTGTGCCTGTCTGCATAACTACATTTTTTTCTTGAATTTACAGCTTCTGTCAGTCTCATAGTTTTAAGAGGCAGTTTAGCTGATTTAGGAAGTGAATCAGTGGATTTAATGACTACACTGATCTTACTTTAAACAGCTAATTTTCTATATCCTTAGGGCTATTTGAGACAAGCAGGAAAAATGATGCTGGTCTGATCTGATTACATTTCATTGTAGTCCCAAATAACTGACTATTTAGTACATTTGAATTGGGAGAAAAAGCTTTTTGGTTTTTAGGCTGCCAGTTCGTATGAATTTCAATCTAGTAAAAGCTGGCAGTAGTTTGCCATCTTTATGTGATGTCTCCATGCAGTTAGGTGGGCAGAGTCCAGGTGGCTAAAAATAAGAAAAAGAAAAAGGCCCAGCCAGTTTGAATGAAAGAAGAGGTTGACTTCACCTGGGAGCAGAACCAGCTTCTTGTGTACCCCCAGCCTATTTGCTGGTGGGGTGGGGTGAGGAGCAGATAAGGCCTTGACTCTATGTAAGTACTGCTCAGCAATAACTAGAACATCCCTGTATTATCAACACTGTTTCCAAGACAAATCCAAAACATAGCCCCGTACTAGCAACTATGAAGAAGATTAACTCTATCCCAGCCAAAACCAGCACATATGTGAAAATAGCTATGCAGTCAGAAAGCATTGCAGAACAGATCTTCAGGTCCCCTTTCACCAGTGATACTTCTTCTTATGCTTATCCACATGCAACAGGAGTCCTCTATTCTTTCAACGCTTGATAACATCAGGTTAGAAAATTGGATTGTCTAATCAAGCTGCCTTCTGATGAGTGAACAGATACCTGTCCCATAAACTACTGATTTTTGCAGATACTGTCATGTGCCAGTAAGGAGGGTGCTTTCCTCTTGGATTGCAGCAAGGTGTCAAACACAATCTTTATACATGACACAAAATGGTAATGATCTCTGTAATATGATGAGAATAAAAAATAAAAATACAGTCTCTCTTCGTATTCATTACAATCTTTAGTTATTTATGTTTTAATTGACAGAAATTAACTCTGTCAATAGATGTCATCTGTTCTGTAGTTTGAGGCAATGCCATTTACTGTACATAACTCTTGGTTGTTTAATTCTGGCGGTGTATCACAGTGTGTTTTCCACATACCTTTATGCTTTCTGTTGGAAAGTGCCAAAAAACTTTCTTGTACTTGTTTGTTTAGATTGTATACTTTTGAAATATTTCCTGTTTTGGACAAACCGTCTCTCTGAAAAGCCTTTGTGAAATTTCAGGGCTAGATTTACATGAACTTTTGGTAAAGATCTCCAGTATGTAGTTCTCTTTTGATAGACTTCCTTATGTAGCCTATCTTTAGATACTGTGGGTTTTGTTGTATGTGTTTTAAATGTTGATTCTTGTTCAGATTTTGGGAGCTGAGCACCTTTGGGAATAGTTTAGATCGTCACAGCTGTGTGGTACCTTTGTTTTTAATGAAATCAGCATGCTTCCCTTCTGTTAAAGCACAGTTATTTTCAGTGTAGTTTCCCTGAAGCTTCCATTAGAATCAGATGTTAAATTCTGAATTTGCAATCAGAGTAGATAGTCACTGCTGTGTGGGATGATGGGTGCCTTCCCTCTTTCCCCCTCCTTCCATGCCAGCTCATATCACTTCCAGTTGAAATTAAGTACCAGCTAATCATAAGATGTATAAAATAGTGAAGACAATTCTTCAGAAAGACCTGTGCCAACTTCACTGTATAAAAAATTCAGTTGCTCCTACTTTGTGAAAGTCTGCTGTGTTTGTGCATGTGTTCTGATACATCTTCTGTTGAATGTTGCCTAATATCTTTTGATATCTGACTAACCGCATTGCAACTTCCTCTGTTGTAGAAGTGGCAGAAAACTTTTACATAACATGAACTAATAGCAGCAGGTCTGTTCTGTTCTAGCTGTTGAATTATTCTGTGACTATTATTCAAGTCCCTCAGTATTTGCCATTTATTTGGATGATTGATGGCAGGTAAATTAGACCACAGACTCAGGGCAGGGTTAGGTATTTTCTGGTGTATTTTTACAGCATTTGCTGAGATGAGGCTGATAACAAATCAGAAGTTTAAATCCCACTGCAGTACATGCCATTAATAGTGTGCAGTATTGTCCTGTTTAGTAGCATGTAGAGCAGCCCTGGTTCTGGCAGTGGTGCAGACCTCCGCAGTTTCCCGTTGGCAGAGCCCCATTGTGTCTGATGTACAGGACACATACCTGACAGGCTGGTATGTGAGACTTGAGGTCTGTTTCTGCTGGAAGGAGACTTTTATGTCTCTGCCAGTAAGACTGTGAAGATGCAGTATATGTTTGTCTTCTTCAGCTGCAGCACTTGGTGGGTGAGGTCAGGAGGGTGTCTTATCTTTATTTTTGTGTGCCTTGAACGCTAGATAAATGCTGCAGTTGTTAGTACTTCTGAGTGGGTGTGACAGGAATAGGCAAGGAGGTAATTAAAATCTAGATAGTTTTTAAGTATCTGACAATTTGGCCAGTTAGGATATCTCATGTATGACCTAGTGACAGACCTGTCTGTGATGGTTGGATGCCATGAGAAACTAGGCAGCAGAAATCATCACATACCTCTCTAAAATTAAAACCACATGGATTGAAGGGATTGCACTGTTAACTGTCTCTCTTTGTGCTAGATAATTCATCTTTTCCAGTATGCTTTGTATTTGTGTTGACAGAATACTTCAGGTCACTAACTATGAATCTTCTGTTTGAGCTCTACGAATGCTTATCACTCCTACTACTTCAGTACTTGGCAGATTTGCAGTTGAAGAACAGTTCTGGAAAACAAGGCAAGAGAAGAAAGAAAAAGTGAACACAAGATATCTTCAGTCATGTTCAGATGTTGTAGTGCTTGCTGTCCTACATGTTATTTTCTGTTGATAAGCAGATGCACTAATGCCCACCCTAGTCATTTATGTAGATATATGGATAACTCCCAGATTTTTTTCCTTGTTGTTGAACTTATCTTGCAGGGTAGGTGAAAGTTCATCAACTCAATAGTAATACTGAGTTTCTTGTGCAAAGGGAAAACAATTTAGAATAATATCTATTTTAAAACATGGGCTGTCGAGGTAACAGTGTTATTTTTGCTGTTTATCTGCAGAAGCTGGAAAAGTCTGACTTGGATAACTGGGAGAACATCAGAGGACCCCGTCTGTGGGAAGATTCCAGGACTGTTCAGAAGCAACAGCGGGAGGCTCTCCGTCTCAAGACAGAGTGATTGAGCAAGCCCACTTTGGTGCCTCTGAAAAAAAAAAAGTCTCAGGCTGGACTCTCTTATTTTTTAATCCAGTGTCAGGAACAGACATAAGAGGTGGGGACTGCACTGAGAAATTCATGCCAGTGTGTATATAAGTAACTGTGAGATCAATTTGAAAGGCACTGTATTATATGAAACTCTTTGTTTGCATCCATTTGCACAGCATTTCAGAGGCTGTATATATGAATTATCAATTAAAAAAATAGATTATTATTTTACTGAGAATATCCCATTGTTTTTCAATCACTATCATTCAAAAGCGAGGAGCTTTAACAAAGAATAACATTTCAGGAGTCACTTGTCAGTACCAGAAGTTATCATCCTAATGAGAGCCACAGTGCTGTCCTCTGTGTAACCAGATAAAAGCTGCTTCAGGGAGCCCCTGCATGACTAGGCTCTTAAGCTTGGAAGGGATTCCACAAACATACGAGCTGTTTGAAACAGTGAGTCCATTTTGGCTAAATAATATTCTTGTTTTTCATTTTCAGGAACTTGACTGTACAGAGGCATGTACAGAGTGTGAGCTGGTAATTGGTCGAATAACATTTGATTAGTTAGATTTTTGTGATGAGTTTATTGATACCTTCATGCAGGAAGGTATCTACCTTTGCACTGGAACTTCTCAGTTTAAGTTGGAAGAATTCTTCTTCACTAAGAGCTGTGCTGTTTCTCTGTGAGCAAGTACTGTAGCAGAATCTTCTTGAACCACTATATAGTGGCAAAGCTCGTCTTACACATATTATTACATATATATTTGTGCATGTTCACAGAAAATTTTTAGTTTGTGATGAATTCATCTGAAATGCATCTTAAGTTACAACATTAAAAGTGTTCTACATAGAAGTAATTATTTCCAACTACGTTCCAGACCTGCTGAAATAAGATAATCATTCCCCAAATAGTCTTTTTATATTTGTCTTTGTGTGCTAAATGTGTATTGTAGAAGAAACCATGCTAACATTCAGGACCTTTCTGCTGAGACAGTTCAATGAAGACCACTAAAAGAAATTGCTACTTTTTTTTTTTTAATACTGTTGACTCATTTATGAATTGAAAAGCAAACAAACAAACAACCATTTTTGGCAGATACAGAAGCTGTATTTTTTGTAAAATAGGGAGCACTATTTCAGCAATTTCTCTTTATTGCCGTGCACTTGAACAATGGCTTCATGTTTTATGCTGTGCTTTTCTTAACCAGTGAATTGGAAATAATGCTTATGAAAGGCATGTTGAAAGTCAATTAAAGTCTTTTAAGTTATCGTGCGTCCTAAAGTAGAAGGCACACCAGAAATCCGGAGAATTATAGTTCACAACACTAGCAAGAGAGCCAAACTTCAGTTGGTTCAGGACTCGTGTTTATTTTTATTGCTTATCTGAACTATCCTTTTCAAAGCCATGTCACAGCACTTCTGGTTATTGCTAAGGCACCTGGGGACAGCCTGGTTGAATTCCTGAACTGTTATTCTAAACATCTGTGGCTGGGGGGTCAGAGGTAATTAAATGCAATTATCAGTCTGAAGCACTGATTGACATATTTGCATCCTCTTTGGTTACTGTCATATACTGGTCTGAAGGGAATGAAAACAAAGCTTTAGTGAGAGGTGTGGAGTGTTAAATGGGTCAAAGAGAGCGATGAAGAAGCTAGATCTTCTAGTCAGTGTTGCTGAAATTGGAAATAAAAGAAGGCAGTCTGGCTAGGTGTCTGGGAGTATGTGGACTGAAAAATTAGTTTAAAAATCCCTGCTTTGACAGTAAAGGTGAAAGTGTTTATCATCTCTCAAAGAAACTGGGCCAAGGTTGGTCTCTGAGATATTCCATAAAAAGCAAAGCAGTAGGGCATAGAAGTGGAGGGAATCAGGGTCACCTGTTTGCGGGAACAGGGAGAGCTCACTCTAGTACCAGTGGGTATCCGGCTGGATGGTTCCTAGCAGCAGCTGTATGCAGCCCAAAATGCTAACCAGATCTTTGTATGAGATCAGCCCTGTGGATCTTGCTAATTGGGTGTGTTTCTTCTATAGCACTTCGAATTTGCAGACTCGTGGATGACCCAAAAAAGAAAATGCTCGATATCTTAGTTCAGCTGTAACACAGATGAAGGAGAGGCTTAGTGAAAACTGTAGCTACTGTGATCCAAAAAAAGATTTCAAAACCTCCTCAATAGCATAGCAGTTGAATTTAAAGGCTCCTAAATACATCTGGATGTTAAAAAACTTTTAGAATCAAGATACAAAGAACAATCTTGACAACAGTGATCTTCCAAGGTCTTGAAAATGGCTCCAGCTACCCAAAAAAAGTAGGTTATGGCATAGTAAAAGTTGAGTGATGAGAGCTTTAGACCAGAATATAGGATGCAGAAACTTGTGAAAAACAACATAAACATACCCCATCATCAACTGGGGACTAATCCCAAAAAATGGAGAGAAATCCATTTCTTCACAGAGAAGCAGCAACTTGGAGTGATTTAAAGTTTGCTGTTTGTTGAATGTTTTACATGGATGCTTTCTGTTTTACTACATGTGCACATGTGCAGGTGAAATTTAAAACAGTATGTTTCACCTTCTGAAATAACTACACAGACCCTTGTACTTCCTGATGATCTTCCATTTGCTCTAAGTTGCTGTGTTTGAATTTTCAGCACAAATCCAGGGCAAGTCTCATTTTTATATCTTGTATTTTCCAGAGGCTTTTCTTTCTGCAAGAAAAGGGAAAGCCTAATATTATCCTTTGCTACTGTTTTACGTCTGCTGAAAAAAAAATAAGAATAAAGAAACAGAGAAAAGAAGGGAATGATCTGAAGTCTTAGGGAAAGCAGGATATTTTTACATGAAGATGGTCACGGAATTTTCCATGAATGTTTATGATTAAAAAGACTGCTTTTTGTCAGCATTTTCAGTGGAAAACCTCTTTCCATCCTTCAGTGGACTAAGGTTCACAAAAAAATTTCCACTCTGTTTTAGACTAGCTAACTAGAAGATTTTAATCAAAAGAAGGTAATTGCTAGCTGTTAGGCCGCCTTTTCCTACAAGGACTTGCAGCCAGACTCAGCCAAGGCACAAATAGTCTCTAGACTTAGAAACAAAAACACCATACAGATGTTTTTCTTAAACTTTTCCTCAGCCCAGGAGACCAAAGCAGTCTGTCATACCACTGGAATCAGACCGACCATATTTTCTTGTTGAACATGTGCTTTAACTGTATGTTTACCTGTCTTACTTAACACAAACAGGCAATTAAAGCTTCACCCTGACCATCTCCGTGCTGCTGGAGAGATGTATTAAAATTAAATTCAACCTAAGCAGCAGCTTAGAAAGGGCATGTAAAATATGGCTATACATTCCACATGTGAAAAGAAAAGTAGTATATGTGTCATAGTCACAGGTCATTTGAGAAAGAAAAAAATCCAAAACCCAGAAATAAAGGAGTACTGTGTATTGCCAGTGCCCATGTAGATGAAATGTATGCACTTTCACCCAACATACTTGAAGTCTGGCTTGATGTGCTTTAGCTGGATTAAAAAACAACCGTGCTTACTTAGCACATCAGTTTCAAGGTAGTTGTTGAGATCCTTGATGTACAATACCAACTCTATTGTGTACGTTCAGTACCAAATCCATTATGGTAACAACCTCAAGAAGGTCCAATGGTTCCCAGGTGTTCAGCTTAATCCCATGCAGGATCAGGGGTAAACCCATCAGTCTGCCCTGCACATCCATTCTTCTCTTTCTCTCCCGTCTTCCAGTGTTCTTCCTAAAAAGTAATAGTGCAGTCTCTGAGCTGCTCTTTTCTAATGGAGCTGGCTGTAAAACATCACTTTCTTTTTTTTAAAGTTCATTGTCTACCAAGAATTGAAGAATAGTGGTTTCTAAATTAATTTGAAGATGCCCTGTAAAATGTAAGCTCAGAATCACAGACCCAGTATTATATCCTCTTAAGTATGGCACCCAGCATCCTCTGGGTCTCTTTTTATCTTTAGATACACAATGCTGTGCTCTCTATTTTATGTACAAAGGAAATTAAATGTACTTTTTTCTTTAAAGATGAGATCTTCATCTATCACCAGCTGTCAGTTCCTAATAATGTTTCCCAGAGAAGGGTTATCTGTGATTTAGTGGCTTTAGTGGGCTATCTTTTGCTGAACAGAGGACAGCAGAATAAAATTTCAGCTTAATACAGCTCTTTTCATGCTCCTTCTGAATAAACAGAGGAAAAGAGGAGAGCAGGAGCAAAGAATCTTGATTTCCATGCTCAAGTTGTTTCAGTTTTGCAATAGATAAGGCATTTTAAGAAAGAAAAGGAAGGAAAATTAAAGTGAAAAAAAATGAAATAAGAGAAAAGAAACATGGAAAGAGAAAAGCTTAGGAACAAAAACAGTAATAGAAAACAGAATGTTCTTTCTGACTGGTCCCTCTGGATAGAGTAGAAAGGAAAATTTTTTCTGTCTCAGGAAAAACTTTTGAGCTCAAAAAATACTCGTCTTGAGTCAGAATGAGAAGTCAAGTATAATATTTTGCAAGCTAGTGATTTTAGAAATACTTTTATTTGGGTGAACTTCAATGTTTTATTTTGTGTTTCATGTTTTTCCATTCTTGATTCTTTCTCCTCAGGTAGCTTAACTCTGGAAATGAAAAACCACCACTGATCTTAAAAGCATATTTTTCACTTAAAAAACTGTCAGCAAAAAATGTTTCAACAGCTTCGAAAACTTTCTACAAGAAGTGTTCTCAAGAAGAGTAAAGATCTATCAAAATAGATCCCACTCAGTGAACAGGTTGCAAAATGTCAATCAACCAGATTTTTTTAAAAAATGAAATATTGTAAAAGATCATTTATCAGCTGTGCCAGTCAACTGGTGAACGCTAATCCTGCTCACTGATGGGTGTGTAACTGCACATCTCTGTGGCTCTGCACGCCAGCATTCTCCCCACCAGATATGCACACTTGCATTTCGGAAAGTTGCCTGTTTGCAATTTAACAGAGGATTTTGCTACTCAGTAACTTGTAAGAAAAGACCTCTACCCTGCCCTGTAAACATCCTTATTGGCTGTGCAAAAATAATAGACAGGAAAATAATTTTATTTTTACCATCCTTTAAATCAAGACAAACTTGAATGCAGTTTGATCAAATTTGTAAAAGTTCACCCTGGCCCTGATACGAGTTTTTTTGGGAAGATTTAAAGGTGAATTATAATAGACTGGTTTGCAACTTGACTTAGGGAAGTCATTTCAGAGGAACAGCTGGGAATTCACAGTATGTTTCAGTTTAGCTAAAGAAACCTGTGTTTATTTTTAAATAATCAGAAATTTAAATGTCTTAAATGCTTGTTTGAATGTCTGTTTTAGTGTATCTTCCATGACCAGCGTAGAACATGTCCTTTTTTGTTAACTGGACTGAGATTTCTGACTAATCCAGGTTATTCAGACTTTGCAAGAAAAAGCTGGATATTGGAACCTCCTGTACTTTCTACGGACGGACCCAGTTGGCTGGTCAGCACTTTCGAATATGACTAGGAGGAGGAGACTTTTATCTCTTATCTTTCATCTATTCAAGAAGATTTCTTTACCCCCCATAATGAATTATTCACAGCGGAAATTAAAAATTGAGTGGCCTTTGTCCCTTGAAGCTACACAGGGATATGCAATGTTATCTGACAGGTCCATTTTTCTAACATATCCTGCATATGATCTTAAAAGTGCAGATATAATTTCCTGGCAAAGCCAGATTTGCACTTTACTACCTTAGATTAACCTCATTAACTTGATAGTATCCTCTGCATATGTCATATCAAGGTCTCCCAGTTATTTATCCCTGAGATGTCTGATATTTTTCCCCCATCCTATTTGCTAGCAGTAGAAAGATGCACAGGATTTTCTACAGCTCCCTAAGGTTAAAAACATCAATATTTCTTCTATTAAAAAGGATATTTTCTTCAATTTTTTTTTTTAATTGCTGGCAAACACTATCCACTTTAATTATCACATATTCTATACAGTCTTTTTGCATTTCACTTTCCTTGTGTTCAGGTAGTGCCAAGAAACTAGTGGGAGAACAGGTGTTAATTCTCTTCTGTGCTCTCTGCCCAGAGATACTATGATCCAGGAACTCCTGCAGCAGTTAACCAAGGCATTTCTGCACCTTGTTCTTTTGTCCTTGGAGAAGTTTCTTTTGCCCTTGGAGGATTCACTACTCTCTGCTTTCTTTGTGTGGAGAGGTGTAGCAGAAGAGCTGCAATTTGGAAAATACGTAATAGCTTGTGTGTTGCCATATGGCTGTTAAAGCTGTTTTTTAGAGGGAGTGCATTATATATCAAATATAGATAGATAGATACGCGCACACACATATTTAGACAGCCCCAAAGACTGCATTACCCTTTCCACACACACATGATGGAGAGCTGGAGCATAGCATCCCTTTGGAGTCAGTGCCCTGCCAAGGTGGGGACTTGCAGGGATCACCTCTGAGGGATGAGATGGTTGCCTTAGCAGGAACTGGCTCTGTACAGTGGTTATCTTCCCAGGTTACACGGGGGAGAATTCATTTTCCCACCCGCATACATGGTAGCTCCATAGAAATCAAGTGTCTAGGCAAACTTTAACATGCAGACAGGGATCACCTCGTTCAGAGGTAGATGTCTACCAAGGAGGGTATTGAATGCTGCACTGCTCCTTTCCTTCTGCTGATCTGGGAAGGCACTTGGATGATGAGTTTGATCACTTTGCCTTTATAAGACTAGCTTTGGGTGAACTGGATCCCAAGAAGTCTTCTCATTTATTAAGTAGTCTGGAGAACTCCACTTTTGGCTTTCATGAAAGTTAAGATAAACCTTTGGATGGGTGCTTGCAAAGACAGTGAGGGCCTGTGCTCCTCTGCTAGTGCCCTCAAGCTTCTCTCTCTGGGACAGGGTTATGAAAATTAGGGCAGCTCTGATACTGCTGTGATTTTTTAATTTATTATTTCTTCTTTCTTTTGAAAAGCTGCTGAGTTTCTTGACAGCTTAAATAAAGATTATCTCAGTAAATTATTATTACAAAGATCAGAAAATATCTTGCTCTGTCACACTGGATTTTGATAGAAATTGCAATCCCAGCATTGCCTACTACAGATGTAATGTATCTAAGCTGCCTTTCTGAGGAGGGGAGTCATGACATGGACAAGGGGAAGTCATACTGTAGGCTTTCTTGGGCAGGGCTGAATGCAGTCCTGTTTGCTGGATGAAATAAGCTAGGGCAATATATCTTTCCTACATCAAAAGCAAAGTTTTGCTTAAGCCATCCTTCAGCCAAAGCTCATGTTGTGTGGGCAATAGGGTCAGAGGATCCATTGTCTCCTCCAAGTCAACAGGGAGCAATAAAAAGATACTTTTTGCCATTAAAGATAACCTTGTGTACAGCAAAGGCACAAACAGTGTGTCAGCAAACTGGCCCTGTGAGGCTGCTTTATTGATGCTGCTTCAGGTTTCTTGTAACGTGCAAAACATTATTATTGTTATTATTGTAGAGAACTGGCATAGACCTTTCAGGATTATGTATTAAGAGCAGCAAGTCAAATACCATCAGCCTAACGTGATAAATTCTAAGTATTATTCCAAAGAGGTCTGCCCGAATCTCCTCTGCAGAGCACAGTGAAGCAGCTGCCAGTCGCTTTTACCCTCATTCCCCTTCCCATTATCACTTTGTGGCCTCTTGGCTAAGATCAAGTATAGTATCAGTTGAAGTCTTGACATGTCCTCTCTTTCGGGACTCTATCCTGCCCTGGCAGCAGGCTGCGCTCAGTGACCTCATAGCTCTTTTCCATCTGTAACTACTATCATTCCTGCTCTTTAAGAGACCTGGCAGCTTTTAGAAGTCAAGTCCCCTTTAACACGCCTTGCAAGTACAGCTGAGATGCATTGGCCTGAATTACTTCTGTTTCAAAAGGCAGGTGAACCTCTGCTTTCTGGAGTGGGAGAAATTGTAATGCAGCTGGTGGGCTTTGTTCTTTTATATTGAAGGCCAACAAAAGACATTTATCTGTAACAGGTGATTTTTTTTATTATTATTATTTTCCCTGTATTTTTTGCTGCTGTTACTTTAGAGGAAATACAAACCCAAAATTTATTGGTGGAAGACAACACAGGTAAGTCCTTTGAGAGCTTTGCACCCCTGCATCAGTGGGGTTCTGGGACCAGGCAAAAAGCATCTTTTACATAGGAAGATGTTAAAATACTGTGATGATAATACAGTGATAATGTGTCCATGTTTTTCTAGTTTCGGTAGCTGTAAACTTCCTAACTCTAAAGATAAGTAGCCACAAGGGGCACTGTAATTGCCAGCCATATTTAGTGCCTGAAGACCTTACCTAATCTTGCCTTTTATACACAGATCTATTAATTGATGCTGAAAAAGAATTTGTTGGACAGTCAGAATGGGGGGGGGGAAGATGTTGATGTCCCAGATTAAAAAACCTTTGGATGCTATTTTATCTGGGATTTTGTTGAGACACTGGGATTTTCATACCTTGACTTCCTGAGCTGTGACCTGTTCTAAATATGGTGACAAGAGATGTGTGCCTCTGTTAAAGCTTGTGATATAATGCAGGTGACACATCCTTTCTTTCCTACTTTGTTTTGCATCCTGATGCAACTGCATCAGTCTAACTTCCAAGTAAGGAGCTTTCCTCTAGCAGATTTTGGCCAGAGATCTGTGCATGTTTTTCTGGCAAATTACTGGTTTGCTTTCTGTAGTGGACCTACCTCAGGGATTATATGGAACAGTTGCATCAGTGTAATTACATGCTGCATGGGTTTGGGGTTTTTTTGCTTAAGTCACTCATGGAACAGGAAATCATATACATTTATCTCTGGAAGAGACCATAAAATGATATGGTGGAACCTTGTGTATAAATAAAGAAATTTCACTCCAGCATTCCTACAGAAAACCCTCTAACTACAAGGCCTCTTCCAGTCTTTGTGCTGGGAGAGAGAATTTGAAAACTCCACCTTTGTCTCTGCAGCTACCATTTGTAGAGGAGGAACATGGAAGATATTGTGAATTTGCCTTTCACCTAGGGAGTGCTGGCCAAGTACCCTCCAAAACCACTTCTGGGGCAGCACCAGCCAGCTCTACATCCCGTGGTGATAGGAGGGATGTAGGAGACTTCTGCTGCAGGAAACCTCTGGCTGACTTCTGTGGGAAGGTAGCAATGTCTTCCAGAGTCTTAGTCTCCCAGCTGATTTTATCTCAAAGATCTATCTGGTCTAATGACACAAGCTCTGGGAAGCCAGGTTTTGTTCACTGTCTCTTGCTGCTAATTTTGGGATGTGTTTTTTTTCTATTTTGGTTGGCTGGATGTGGAGGGAGTGTTGCTATGCTTCAGGAAACACTGCAATTAGATTCACTCAATCATGTTTAATAATTATGACTGTTTTGTTACTAAAAAAGGAAAAGGTAGAAATAAATAATAAACCATGGTTACTTTGAAGGCAATCTGTGTTTCTTTGAAGAACTTTGAATAGACCTAGGAGCATGTGGGCTATCTACAAAGCCCTCATTTCCATACGTGGCAGTGAGCCTTCCTCCAGTGTAAACAGTCCAATGAGTTCCCTGACAGAAGAACTGCATTTACCAGTTAGTGACTCTCATTTGGTAAATCCCAAATAACTGCAGCAGCTGGGCAAATCTCTACTGTATTCCAAATAATTAGCAAAAGTGTTTGAATCAATTGTGGCAGGGAAGCCACCGAAACAGCTTTTCTGAAACGAATTGGCAAATAAACACTGAAAATTTTCAGTTCAAGTGAAATCTGTTTACCAAGGATAGCTTCTTTCTCCCTGTGAGTACATGGCCTCAGGCCTGCCATGTCTAACAGAAGCTGTTCCTACCTGAAATAGCACTTCATTATCCCATCAGAAGCTGAACTAGAGAAGTGTCATGCTAGCTGTTGGCCCTGTTTGCCAGCCTCTTGCTCCCCCTGATACCGCAGCTGGGGGTTGTCTTGGTGCCAGGAAATAGTGCTGACCTGGGAAGCCACTGCTTTATGTCGCTGGCTCGCTGTGGTGCTGCAAGATGGGCACCCCACACAGGGCAATGATCCTCTGTGCTGGGAGGGCAGGGCGCTGCTGGCTGCTCACTGGAAGAAAAACATCTGCATTCTTAAAGCTTCTGTAGAAATGGAATATATTGTGCAGTGAGGGCCTGGCAGCATTACTGTCAGTCTCTCGTGGGTCCCACTGCTCAGTGCCTCTGCCCTGGCAGGATTCCTTCACCAACACACAGTCAGTTTGGAGGACAGAGAGGGTGCAGGCTGCCTGTTCCTTATGGCAGCAGCTTTGCAGAATGCCTTTGGAGCTTTTTGAATCTCTCTTAGCATTTATATGTATTTATAAACATATATGTACTCTGTTCACTTTTGACTTTGTTTCATAGGAGCTGAAAAACTGTTTCAGGTAGTCCAAGCACATGTGAAAGTGTCTTTAAGTTAAAGTCATCTCTTAAAAAGTAATGAATTCTCATGTCCTGTAGTAGAAACAGAAGGTCATCTTCCCTATTCTTAATTTTTCTGGGGATGTAACTCATGTTTATGAGTTTACTAAGGAATTCACTTCCACATTCCCAAAAGAGTAATTCATTAGCCCTTAGCACAAATTTTATGCCTAAATGATCTCTGATCAGTAACTAGAACATAAAGTGTGCTGGTTTTGTTCATAAAATTGTCCTCTTCATCTAACCTCACTATGAAGTTGTTATCTTAGGCTTGCATGCTCCTACTGAACATGCACCACAAAAGGGTTTGCTGGTGTGCAAAAGTCTGATTTTAAGTTAATCAAAAATTTGAGGACCACAAAAGATGTGGTTAAAGTGCTTTCAGTCATCAATTTCTTCTATGAAATTTTGAAATGAAATTTTTTGAGTCCTTATTAAAAGAAGTATCTTTCAATGGTCCTGCACTTTTGTGTGTACAAATCAGAGGCATGAGGGCGTCTTCTTTTGAAAGAGCAATGAAAAGCCAATGTCAGTCCCTAAGTTTTGGAATACTGGCAATGATCCTGAGTAGGAATGTTTGTATTTTCTTAATCTTCCTAATGCAAAAGTGTTCCACAGAAGCTGTTGCTTGAGGTAAAATTCTTCCTTTTAACAACTGAGGTCTTGCCCCAGACTAATTTGTCCTGGTTTTAGATTAAAAACGACCACGTTACTGTTTTTTCTTCCCTTTTGATCCTCTGTTGTTGAGATTTATTGCCCGCCATTTATAGCATGTGCAACTTGCAATTAAGGTTTCTATTTTGAATACCTAACACGTAAGTAGGAATTACTGTAACTTAGCATTTGGATATGTCTTTCAAACCATAGCAGAAAAAATAAATGTTTCAGATGTGAGGTAAAAATGTTTAAAGCTAGAGAAAGTTTATAGTGACCGAATTGTAGATGAATAAACTATAATTTTATTAAATATTTTCCCATCAGTTTGAAGACCTCCCCTGCATAAAGTCTGTCTGAGATCATCTGTAGGCTGATTTGTTTTCTTGAGCAGAATGACAAGTACATTGAGTATTTTGAGCAAGAAAAGTTTAAGATTTTTATAATTAATTCTTTGTTATCTAAAACCTCCTGTATTTAAATGCTCAGCTGGCTTTGTGCAGTAGAGACTGAGACATTCATCTCTGGTCTGGAATGAGTATTGGAGTACCTGACCTATGTATCTATGAGCTGTATCCCCCAGAAGGACAATTCATCCTGCCTGTGCCCCAGTTCCCAGGCCCCTCTCTCTCCAGGGCCCCCCAGGGGCAGAGGCAGTTGGCAGGGCTTGTGTGGTGTGTGTACATGGGGAGGCTTGTGTTTTGGGGGAGCATCTGGCTGCTGCACATGGGATGAACCCCAGCTCTGTGTCTCTGCTGTATACTCAGTCTTATGGCAAGGAAGGGGCTGTGGAGGCCTCAGAGAGTAGCTAAGGTGGCCAACAGCACGGGAAATTTGGACACCACGGGGCTAGACCTTCTATCATGCTGAAGGGCTGGCAGATTGAAGGACAGGCAGGAGAAAGGCTCCCTTCCCTTTGGCTGAGCTGAGGGAGGGCTAGCTGACGGTCATCCAAAGAACTAGACTGGTCTGTAAGTTTGGGCCTTAGGTGGTAGTGTTGTGTAAAGGAAGGAGATAACAAAAAGAAGGAAATGCTTTTGTGCCCCTAAATGCCTTTCAGATTAAATCGCTGTTGGCTGACAGGAAAGCTGGAAGTTCTGTTTCACCAGAGATGGGAGGGTGGAATGAAAGCCCATGTGTATTTTTAGCATCCCTTGTAATCATGACACCTTTCCAAATGAAAGCATCAGTGCATTAGAGCGGAGGAACTGGGAAGAGGACATGTTCTACCAAGAGAAATGTCATTCTTGGAGTGGATTGACCGAGTCAGACATTGACTGAGTGATATTGGTGCTGGCCAGGGCAAACCCATCTCCTCCACTTCATTTGGCTTCCTACTTCATGCATCTCTGCTGGTTATTTCCTCATGCATCTCTTCCCAGGTGATTCTACCCTCCAAACTACATCCAGCTGGAATAAAACCCAGCAAGTACAAGATGCTTTGGGATGTTCCTCCAGAGTCCTGCCGAAAGGGCAGGCAGCCCTGGCAAGGTGACATTGCATACCTTAATGGAAGCTACTTAGCAATGCCTTTTTCTTTCATCTTTTTGCCTAAGGAGAAAGCAGATCTAACACAAGGAGGAGAGGAGGGCATCTGTTCAACAATGAATGTTTACTTGCTGTTCACCTCTGAAATGCCAATGAGCATTTGTGCTGTCTAGTTTGAACTGACTATTTGCCTTGGGGAAATTACTGATGTTGCTCTTGAAAGAAATTGTCCCTTGCTTTCTAAGGAGGTAGAAAAGGTCTGTCTTGGTTTCCCTCTGTAATCATGGATAGATGGTGTCATTGCTCTGCTACATCCAGGGAAAGGGAATAATTCCTCTTTAGTCTCACCCTTTCTCTAGCCTTTGTAGGTTTGTAAGAAGGCAAAAATTAGTTTCTCTGCTTTTACACAATATCCAGATCAAAGATCCTCTGCACTGGATGCATTCCTTGATGCTGTTAGCATGCACCTCAAACCACTACAGGTTACTTGTAGCTGTCGGCCCTGTGATCAGCTCTGACAGGGGCATGCAGGCACCAGTTGACTTGTGCAGTGTTTTTAGCACATTCAGCACCAAGTGTGATGTTTTCACCCTGGCACAGGTAAAGAAGCACAAGGAATACAGTTGCTTGAGGAGGGTTGACGGTCTCATGGAGGCCATTCACTGAAGTTCTCTGTGCCTTGGTGAGATGCCATCTGTGGCTCAGGTGACCTTCCTTACCAAACAAAGTAGATGTGCAATTAGTGCTGTTATCTTTTAAAGAGGTCCTGTTGTTCAGGAGCCTTCCTTAAGTGCCTGAGAGTGGTGGAAAACCCTCACCTCTTTCCTCTTCTTCCTTCTGCTTCTTCTCTTTAGCATTATATTAAATCCATTCTCCATTGTACTGGCACCAGCAGAAGTGTGATGTTTCTTCCATGTGCCAAGGCTTTGGTGTCACGTTTATGCTACATCCTGCTGCACAGCAGTCACCTGTAAGATGAATTAAGCCACAGTGCTGGTTTTGTCCTCTGCCTTGTGTATCTCCACTTGATGCACAGCTTCATGACTTGACCGATGTCAGAAATGGAAAACTTCAAGTATGAGCGCTACCTCTGAAAGTAGCAAGCCCACCAGGGCAACAAGGAAACACCAGTGGAGGAGGCAGACCTGGGCTGGAAGGCAGCCTGGCCCTGCAGCCACTGCACTGCCCCTGGAGCTACTGAGATGAGATCTGTGTTCTGCCCTTGTCTCCCAGGGCTAGGTGACACTCCTTCAGCACCTGGGGAGAGGTGCGGGTTCAGAGGCAGCCACAGGCAGGCTGCCTGCCCAACTTTGGTTGCTATTATTTTTTTTTTTAAGCCTGATCAGAGATGAGGAAATGTTTTAAAGAGTACATGTGGCTGTAATAGATTTGCCTTCCCCCACCCCCCAGGTAACAGACCCATCAGAAGGCTTAGTGTAGATNATGATGACAGTTTCTATTTGCACAGCACTCACCTCAGGATCTCCAGATATCTTTGTAAAGGTGGATGTCTGTTTTTAACCTAATTTTATAGATGGTGAAACTAAGAAGTAGACAAGCTTGTGCAACAAACTCCTGGCAGCACAGCTGTGCCAAGGTGAGAAGAGGTGAGCTGGCTGGCTGGTGGAGCTGGGCTGGCAGATGGAGAGGTGCAGAGTTGCTGGGAAGGCTTTAGGGCTACCTGCTGAAGTGTGTAGATAGGGCTGGGCAGCCCCCAGCCCACATCTGTCCCCCCACCTACCTTTCTTCCAGTAAAAGTGGGGTTTTCTCATTGAGTTGTTCTTTCAGTGACTTCGGATGGTACAAATTCGGGGCATGGCAGTGGTGTCCACTGGTGTGCACACTGGTACAGTACCTTGCTAAAGCATCCCCAGTGCTGCTGGAGCAATGCCTCTCCAGCTCCCCAGCGAGTCTTAGCAGAGTTAGGGAGCAACCCTGCATATACATAAGCATTTGCCTTAGGGACTTACCCAACAGTTATAGTGGAATTACATGCTTAACTTACTAAATTACTCTAGGCTTCACTTAAGTATGTAATTAAGAATTATATTCTCCAAGACAACCATTTGTAGGGCTGGAGCTTGCTGTCCTGCTTACATTTCCCTAAAAACATGGCCAAACTACTTGTGCTCTTGTTCTTCCCAAGTATTTTTTCCAGCCATTGTGATCAAAGGATAACAGACAGGAGAGACAGAGCATACAGGTCTGGACCACCTCATTGCTCTGGGAAGCCATCTCAAAACATGGGAGCATTTCAGAGGTCCAAATATAGCTGGAGAAGCTTATTTAAATGTTGCACAAGGCCAAATCCTGGCTGTCCTCCAACTCCAAGCCTTTCTTCATGGGATCTTTCTCTCCCTGGCTGGGTTGGGAAGGAGCTGGTGTTTAGCAAGCTCAGCTTTGCAGACCAAAGCCCATGTGTACCTCCCCTGCCAGTGGTTTCTCCAAATTGCTATCAGTGTCCCAGGGGGATAGCACTGAGTAACCATGATGCCCCTCCCTTATGCCTAAACCAGTACTGAAGTCTGCAAATGAAGAAGGCTGCCAGGCTGCTGTGACCACAGCCTTCCACCAGAGACACCCATCTGCAGAACAAGGCCAGGAAGATCACTTCACTCAGACACCCAGACTGCGACAGACAGGGAGCTCCTGTGCAGGAACAGGTCTGAACCAGTAATGGCAGCAGGTGATGCCCATGTCCATCAGCTCCTAGATGTTGGTGTTCCTCCAACAGTACTTTTCAGAGAGAGGGGTCACCTTGTCCCCGTGTGATTTTGGCAATTTCTGGCTATGGCATGTGAGCAGCCAGCGGAAAGATGTATTGCCTCCTATTCTCTCTAGTAAAGGTGTAACTAGCACACGAGGGATGCCACCACTGTCCTTTCTTGTCACCCCTCTCATCTTTCTCCTTATATCTACATGGCCTGTATTTGTAAAGATGGGGAATGCAGGTTAAGGACCTAAAACCCATTCAGTGTCTGTGTGACTTATTTATTTTTTTTTTAATATGAGACAGGTTTGGGGGCAGTTTATCCTTTTAATGATTCACACTGCCTTTTTAGGGCCAACTTGCCAAAGCTCAGAGAATGTGATTTTACTTTTTCATGTTCCCGTTCTTTTTCTTTTCAATATGTCTGCTTGCTCTCTGCTCCTTTCTCCCTTGCCCAGACTAGGCCTGACCCTTTGTGGTGCCTCTTGTACCATCACCTCCTGCTTTGGGCTCAGCGAAGTGCTGTTGCAGGTGGGATGTGGTGATAGGTCAGAGTCACTGCCTGGACCCTCTCCCATGGGCAGCTCTTCCTCTGCCTGTGTTACAGGGACAGAAGGATGTGCAGAGCTGTAACAGATGGCGTCCTGTGTACGCACTGTGTAAACAAACCACGGGGGTCATTCAGGCCCAAAACTTCTGCTTGAAATAGAGTGGATCAGTTAAAAATACTAGATATTAATTTTAAAATCTGAAGTTACCCAAAGTTATCTGTGGTCGAGAATGCGTAGTACCAGTGGCTGGTTGTTCCAGCTGTTTGGGGCTTGACTCTGCCCAGTTCTTGGCTCCTGACAAACCTCACTTGTCTGTGCAGGTACCTCCAGGTCAAAAATCCTACAGTGTCCTAAGAGTCCTCTCGTAGCCAAGTCCAGTGACAGTGATTTCCCTGTATCCCCCAGTCCCAGTTGGATGTTACCTTTTTCAGTTCCTGTCCTACAGTGGGTGGGCTCCTCCAGACGGTTTCATTTCAGTGGTGAATGGAGTGAGTCTGGGTGGTCTGTGTAGTTTCACAAAGGTGTTCTCTGATCTTTGGGAGATGAACTGCACTGCAGCTGGTACATACCCTTGCTTTCTGCAGCAACGATCAGGGCTTGGTCTGTTCCCTGTTTTTCTCTCTAGTAAAGTGCGAGCAGCTTGGACAAGAATTTACCCCGGTCACCTACAGTATGCCTAGTCTTTAAGGAGAACTGAACCACTTTTCTGAAAAGATGCCTTTGGAGCTTGCTTCCAGGCTACACTGGAGTGGAAGATCCCTGGCCCACAAAACGTGCACTACCTTCAGTGCCCTTGGACTAGTCTGGCTCTCAGAGTAAGCCTCAAAATGCTGTTGCTGCTGTTCAAACAGGGATCGCATGCCCACACTGAGTAAATTCCACTTCTTTTTTTCACTCCAGAGATCCCAGTGACAAACTCTGTGTCACTTCAGTGTTGTTGTTCAATTCATCCTGTGCATTCAATTCAGTTTTCCACATCTTTTAGCAGCTCAGTTGTTTGAACACAGCTTCATCTCACATCTCCTTCCTGAACAACTCTCTCTGGAATACGCCAGGGAAAGGCAGGTTTGTGTGGGCGTGTGTGTCTTTGTGAGAGAAGCAGCTCTTTCCAAATCCCTGCCCATCATGCAGTTGTTCGGCAGCTGAACTCTCTACTGTAGCCATTCATTTTTTTGGGTTTTTTTACAGAGGCGCCTCCTCGTCTCTGATCTTCTGATAGCAAATGTCTCCTTTCATGTCCTAGATCAAGGCTGCTGCTTTGGCCTCCTACCCCGTTTGCTCCTCTTCTTAATGCTGTGCCAAGCATATTAATGTCAGACAGTGCTTCCCTGGAGCCCTTAGTGTAACTCCCAATGCAGAATCCTCCCTTAACCCACCTGGGCAGGGCTTTGCTGGGCCAGCTCCTTCCTGGCCCCATGTGCAAGCCGTGGCACCATCTGGACCACAGCCGTGTACTGTCCTGTCCAGAAGGCTGGACTGACTTATGGCCCTTCTGTGTCCATCTCCAAATGCATCTTGCTGCTCTCTAGTGAGAAATGCCCATGGTCCAGGCCTGGCATTTGGGTCCAGAAGGAGAAGGAAAGGGGCCCATGGAGTAAAGTATCTGTTGTATGCAGACATGGGTGTGTTGGAGTGTGAGGATGAAGGACCTTCAAACCCCGCCTGGATGCGTTCCTGTGTGATGTACTCTAGGTGACCCTGCTCTGGCAGGGGGGTTGGACTAGATGATCCTTCGAGGTCCCTTCCAACCCTAGAATTCTGTGTGATTCTGTGTGTGACCTGCTGCTGACCATAGTACCCTTTGCTACACAGCTCCTTTGGAAGCACGTGCCGCCTCCTCCTCCAGGCTTTGAGGTACTGGGCTGCTGCCTCCAATTCACCTGCTCACATACCAACTTTATCCTCAGTCCTAAATATGCTGCAAATCCATTGAAAATCAAGGGCAGGCTGACAGGGGGAGAGGCAGGTTATAAAAGCAGTGGAAAAGAGTAGGGAAAGGTGCAAGATATTTGATAGGTGATGATAATTACGGATTTTCTTCCTATTTATTTTGGTGTACCTTCATGCAAGCCAGCTGGATTGCTCTGTATGTACCCCGATGTAACTGGATTTTGCTGCAGCGTTATCATGAATGTTGCCCCATTGCAATACAGAGGGAGATGCTCCTCATTGTCCACCCCTCTAGTGCACAGTAGGGGTTTATCCAACCTGACTGATGCTCTGCAACACACCGCTGATGCCCATATTAATAAGGCAAGGGAAGATCTGGTCACTCTGTGTTACTGACAGCCCCCCTGGGCAGCTGAAAGCACGGCACAGTGTAACAGCTCTGGCTGGCTCCGGCTTAGCTGGCGATGAGTCACCTTGAGTGCCTTGAGTGCCTGACTTCTTGATAAATCCTCAAAAAAGCAGGGCAGTTAAATGTCAGCAATGGGGAAAATCTTCTGCTGGAATAAGTTAAAGTAGATCCACAGCTGTCAGGGATGCTTGGCCACCAGCCACCCACCTCCAGATAGAGCTGGTTCAATAGCACTCACCTGCAATGAATTTGCTGGGGTAAGGTTGATGAGGTGGCCCACCACTTTTAAGGAAAGCCTGAGCTGTTGGTACTGTTCTCTCTCTCTCCTGAGGCCTCAGGAGTTTGACTTACTGCTGAGGCCAAGTAGGTAAAGAAAGAGGCTCTGTCTTCCACTGCTTCTCAGGAGTTCTGGTAAAGCAGCTGCTGAGAAAATGCCTCAATTTCTGCCTAAACTATGGCTCTTTCCAGCTTCTCAGCTGTCTCTTTAGTCACTTTAAAAGCTGATACGAGTTATTGATCTCATTTACCCTCTGTATATCTTGACTGATTATTTGGAAACCAGAGTCTTAAGATGCAGAGGGAAAGCAAAGCTCACCTCATGGGCTGGAATAAAAATGTGCTTTAGTGTATCTGAACTCTATAAGGCAGCTTTGTGTTTCCATGAGTTGTGCTGAAATACCGTGTCCCTGGCAGGGAGGGGACTGTCACCCACTTCTGTGCTGTGGAGAGGACTCTGATCTCCTGGTCGTCTAGCAAGGACCTCTTCTGCTACTGCCCTTGTGTGCATTTCTCCAGCTTACCTGAACTTGCAGCTCTGGGGAGCAGCAGTTCCTGCTTGGAAGGAAAGCTGCAGCCAGCATTTCTGCCTCTGCCCAGGCAGCTCCTGCCCTCTAGGGCAGGTCTTGACTGTCCTAACTGAGGTGTAAGAGGTGGACCTAACTCTTTGTTTCCAGATAGTGTTGCACAAGCTTCCCTCAGAGCTGCAGCTCTCATTTTAGGTCTTACAAGTGGGCTTGATGGTCAGTCTTAAGAGCACTGAAGGAAAGATCAGTGGAGAATACAGTGGACTCTTCAACCATAGGAGCCTTGAAAGCCACCTTTTCCAACAGCTATGCTCAACAGTGAGAAGTTTCAGATGACTTGCCTGCAGGAAAGAAAAAAAGAAAAAGAAAAATAATTCTGGACACTTCTTGACCTACTTTCTAGCCATGTTCCCTATCCCCCACCAGCTATTGTCTGCAAGAGCACAAGGTTTGCAAGGAAAATTGCTGTGTGACTGTTAATAGTTAAATGCAATTTTGTTTATTGGTTGTTTTAGAAAACATAAAGAATAGCTAAGTGCACAGACAAACTGTTGCATCCAAATGATTTACTGCTTTGTCTTTTGTAGCTCTTGATTACATCAGGTTGCTGCATCAGTATCTTGTCAGTTACAGTCCAGCCCGATGGGGCAGCAAGGCAAGGAATATTGCTGGCTGGTTTTCCAGGTGGTGTGGCATTTAAAATAGCTTTCCAGAGAGATGTAGTATAGATCCCCTAAAACTGGGAAGCAATTTAAACTCGCGCATGGTCAGATGCTCTTCCAGCCCATAGATCTAAAATAAAAATACACTGTTTTCATAAAATATCTAGGGTATTTTGCTTAGGGCTGACGGGCTGTACTTCGACAAAAGCCTTGCCTGAGTATTTCACTGCATCTGCCTTTGATTCAGGCTGCAATCTAGAAGGGCAAATAGCTGTCTGTAGCGGGAGATGACTGAGGGCTGTAAATCAGGATCCAGGCTACAAAACCTCTAGGATATGAAGCTGTTTGAGTCCTGTTCAGAGAGAGGCACCAGTAGCAATGCCTTTCTCCAGGCTGGGATTCACAGGCTTCATCTCCTTCAAAATATCAGCAGAGTAGGATCCAGGACTGAGTGCCCCAGTGCCACATCAGAGTTTGGCTTTGCACCCGCAAGTCTCATGGTTCTTCTGGAAGAGTGGCCTCCTGCCTGCCTAACAGCTGAGGAAGCCTGCGGTGGGATTTGGCTATAAGGACCCAGCAAAGCCTGCAACAGGAATTGCAAATTTCCTGACAGCCCCTGCAAGGTCAGATCCAAACCCAAAGGAGATTCCACCATGTGTTAAAAAATCTATCCCTGCCCTGTTGTGGTCCCCCTCCCTCTCCACCCCTTTCAGAAGGCAAACCAGCTTTTGCTGTAGGATGCAGAAGCTGGGAGAGTGAAAGTAACTAAGGTTGTGTGCTTGGCATATTGTCTCCACCATGGTGCAGAGCAGCTGGGACAGGGAGGAAGGGAGAGGAGAAGTGGCTCCATGCGCTTTTGGAGAGCTTTCCACACAGTGGACAGAAAAAGTGGGGCTAGAAAATCAAGCACTAAAACATTTCATTAATGTCCTGGTGAAAGAGGCAGTAGCTTTGACTTTAAGCCTCGGACAACACAGAATGGGGGAAGCAGGGAGAAGAGAAGGAGGCTCCCTGGTGAAAACCATTTTCATCAACAGTTCCATTTCCTACCATAGCCGAAGCCCGTGCCTCATTCGTCTACATCCCTAAATCAGATACTCTTCACACTCCTGTTCTTCAGCTGTGCACTAGACACAATGAGCAAAGGCAGGAAATTGAATGCAGGATGGTATGGCTGTGGAGAATGCGATGGCATTAGCAATCTGACCAAGTGTCTCTTTCTGGTGGCTCCAGAACTCACTGAAATACAGTATAGAGCCTCAGATCCAATTTCCTGCTCTCCCTTTCCTGGGTGTACATGTCAGTCAGAGTGACTGCCTGTCATTATCAAGTGATCCATCATATTAAAACAGGGGGGAAGGAAAAACCACAGCAAAAAGGGAAAATTAATGCCTTGCAGTCTTTGAAGTACTTCCCCTTTCATCCTAGCCCATAAAACTTTGATTTCATTTTGTATCCTGGCTCAAGGTTTTCTCTCTGTCCCACTGCTCTAATCTGCTCATTTCAGTTTGCACACCGGTGGAAACCAAGCACTACCTGCACCCACATGTGCTGACCTGGCCCATGCCTCCCCTTCTGAACAGGGTCTATGCAGGTGCCTTGTGGGACTGTTACTTCAACTCTGCTGGCTAACACCATCCCATGCCAGGGAAGCAGGAGAAATGTTGCTGCCCCAGGTAATCTCCTTCACCACCTGCTTCATTAAATAACAAACAGTCAGAGTGTCATGCCAAGGTGGCCAGTGACGTTGTGCCAGGCTGATGTGTGAAGAAGGACGTTGTGCAGCACACAGGGGGAATGCCGGCTGTGTCAGGAGGTCTCTGTGCATGTTGCGGTCTTCTCTTTGAGAGGTTGAGCCAGTGGTGGTGGGACTGCAATAGTCTTCAGTTCAGTTCTAGGTCAGGAGCAAACCAATGACCTGTTTGTGATCTTGCCTTTTAGTAAAAGGCATCAACTCAGCAGTTGTCATTAAAGGTCTCGTACTCCACGAGGGAGCTGGTGGCTCTCATGTTCTGAACAGAATCCAAAATCAATTTTGCTTTTGTAAATTCCCCTTGGAAAGGTGTTGGACGTGGCACACTTGCTTCCTGCCCTCTGCTGCTCTGCACTGCTTCTCCAGGCTGCCGTGGTGTAGCATGGACTATACTGCTCACAGTGATGAAGTTCCAGCTAATTTACATAGGATCAGGATTTGGCTTGATCTCATCATAATCTGTACTCTGCTAAAGTGGCTGGAAGTTCTCTGCATCTCCCACAAGCTGCAGAGACCCTTGACCTGGCCGAGGACAGTGCAATGTGAGGACAGGTCAGACAGTGCCTGGAGGCTGAATCTGGGCACTTGGTGCTTTGCAGACGCTCTGGTTCAGAGCTCTGTCCTTGCTGCTGCCAAGAGGTGCAATAGCCTTTCCCAGGCAGCAGAGCCCTGGAGGAAATGCACATGTGTCTTACTTACTATGTGCTGGTGAAAAATCTGTGAAGGGAACTTCACCATCTCAGCATCCTGGGAGGTTTCTGTAGCAAGGACTGGCACTTGTCTGCATGTTTCCATCAAAGAAAAGAGGTGACCTGGTTTGGAGTGTTTTGTCTTATTGCTTTGCCCAGTGGTATCCAGGATAAGGGGAGAGATTGGGAGCTGAGAACGAACCTGCAGCTGCAGTTGCATTCAGGAGAGAGGTTTCATGTCACCTTCTGTGATGAAAATCGCAGTCATAAAATTAATCGGTGATTTCACACTTCCTGATATGCTATGAAAATGATTAGACACAGCAGCAGCTGGGGGAAGTGATGGGACTCATTGAGGCTTTGCTCCTTCTGATAATAATTTATTTCCCTTTTATTTTTCTTCTTTTTTTGAACATGTGTTTGTTTGTGGGAGCTAGCAAAGGACTTAAAATCTCAATACACCCACAAAACAAGTCCAACAAGGGACCTGCTCTTGCAGCCTGTCTCAGTTTAGTGGTCAGGGCAAGCCACAACCCAAAGAACAGAATTGCTCTCTGTTCCTCCCCTCCACCCTCCCAGGGGAGGATAAAAGGAGAATCAGGCAGAGAGACTTCAAGGTTGGAAGTTAAACTGGAACAGATTTACTAGAACAGGGAAGGGACAGTAACACATGGGAGAAGGAACAAATATACACAAAACATGATTTTGATGATTGCTGATGTAAGTGCCTGAAAGTCCCTCGTGGCAGAGCTGGCGTGGCAAAAGGGGCCAGGGCTCTTCCCAGCACCCAATGGATTCAGGTCCTGTTGAGCACGTAGCGAGCTGATGACAAAGAGCAGGAGCCTCTCCAGAGGCATCTGAGCGCAGTGAAGCAGCGAGGAAGAAGGCAGCAGGAAGCGGTGGACTCCCTGTGCTCCTGGCTTTTATAGAGTATGGCAGGAAATGGGAGGGAATACTGACCCCTCTCTGTTCTGCCCCCCCTGGATCCACCAGGGTCCTAAACAGCCTCTCCCTAGGTCCTCGTATTGGTACCATAGAATTAGTCTGTGCCCTCTTCACACCATAACAGTCAACCCCTTATTCCATACCATTTTGTGCCATACTCATTCACCAGGTTATGAATTGTCTTCATACAACAGTTTGTCAAGTCCAGTTGCAGATCTTCATCCACCATGGCAGTGTCTTAGGGCAGGAGAGTTGGTACAGAGTTTGTCGGGGTCCATGCCCTCATGCTGCAGGTCCATCTGAGGTTCCTGGACACCACTGCATTATCACAGAAAAAACGCTTATAACAGCTTATCACTATTATACAGTAATAAAAACTATACAACTTGAAATTAAATTTTGTCAGCCAGAGTTAAGTTCCCCTGTGGTACACACTGGAATTCCCTATATTCCTGCATCACCCACCAAACACGTGTAGGACCTTGAGCAGAGACAGTCCCACTGATGGATTTGTCATTGCCCAAAGCAGGAGAGACCCAATCAGTTTTTCCCAACAGATTCCTTTCATGCACAGCAGGGACTTTATCCCTTTCTACTGTATGTAAAAGGCCTGATGGGGCAGGACTGACTCAATTGATAGATCTCCTGGTGTTAACTAACTGGGTGGCTTGTGCCAAATGTTAGTCCCAATTTTTGAAAGTTCCACCACTCATAGCTTTCAAGGTGGTTTTCAGCAAGCCATTGTAGTGTTCCATTTTTCTGGAGGCTGGTGCATGATGAGGGATATGATATAGCCACTCAATACCATGCTCTTTGGCCCAATTGTCTATTAGGTTGCTTTTGAAATTAGTCCCATCATCTGACTTGATCCTCTCTGGGGTACCATGCCACCACAAGACTTACCTTTCAAGGCCCAGAACAGTGTTACAGGCAGTGGCGTGAGGCACAGGGTACGTTTCCAGACATCCAGTGCTTTCTTCCACTATCATAAGCACATAGCGTTGATGTGGTGAGTCCCCTGGTGAGTTTGGGGAATTGTGATGTAATCAATCTGCCAGGCCTCCCTATGCTTGTATTTTAATCAACATCCCCTGTACCACTATGGTTTTAACCATCTGGCTTGTTTGATTGCAGCACATATGTCACAATCGTGGATAACTTGCATAATAGTATCCAAAGTTAAATCCACCCCTCAGTCACAGGCCCATCTGTGTGTTTTATCCCTTCCTTGATGACCAGAAGTGTCATGGGCTCACCAAACTAAAAGCAGTTCACCCCTGTGCTCCCAGTCTAAATCTGTTTGGAACACTTTAGCTGCCTGGTCCACTTGATGGTTGTGTTGGTGTTCTTCAGTGGCCTGGCTCTTAGGGATGTCAGCATCCACATGCTGCACCTTTATCATTAGTGTCCCTAGCTGGGCAGCAATATCTTGC
>VZRW01001796.1:0-30569 GCA_013398125.1 Aegotheles bennettii
TAAAGCCTGAAATGTGTTTAACAGTCAGATACAGTTGGTGGGAATCCCTTCTAGGATGGTCTGCCACAGCTATGGTGATGTCCCACTTCATTCCCCTAGTTTTTATATTTATTTTGAGTGGTTTCTTACTTGTTGTATTCATCATATATATTTGTACTTGGCTTCTGGCTTGCATTATTCTGATTGTTTCTTGACACATCACCTTATTGACTGCCTTGATTCTAACTCTTCATCACTCCATGACCAATCTCCCCTCTTCACCTGACACTCTTGGGGAGGTGGGAGGCATTGACATTTGTCTTGGCCTTATGCTGCTATGACAAGATGACCACCCTTTCCCCCACTGAGTTGTGTAAGCAAGGGTGGAAATGGAGAACTAGTATTGCCTTATATGGTATTTCTGGGTCCCATGCACACCATGGATGGAACTGGCATAGAGGGAGAAGCAGACGTGGGATGTGATGATTAGTTAACAAGTTCAGATAGTGCTTCCATGACTCAACAAAAAAAGAGGACAGTCTGATCATGTGAGTATTGTCTCAGCATGTTCATCATGGCCTATTCAGAAATTATGGGCTCTGCTAGGGGAATTAAGGCACATATCAAATGTTCTACAGAAATTTCCTTCACACATGAACCCCATACCTGGCTCAGCTATGAAAATACAGTATGTTAATGTTAACCTAACATTAGGTTAGCATTAGTTAACATTAGTAGCAAACAAAACCTAAAAGTTTAGGTTTTGTTTGCTTGTTTAAGAATGTAAATAGACTTTCCGACTTTCCATATTAGCCAAAGAAATCTTACCCCAGCAGAATTTTAGCATGAACCTCTTTGTTAGTTCTTGAAATTTCTCTCAGAGAGGTAATTTCTGCATCAAACCAGAATCCTCTTTCTTCTGGGGCCTCAACATTGTAGTTAACCATCACCACATCACCCACTTTTAGTTCACTCCACTTCAGAATGGTTCTTGCTCGGGGTCGAAGATTACTGGTGTCCATTTCTACTATGCCATTCTCTGGATACCTTGAAAGGCAAAATTGAACAGAAGTGACAATTAGTACTCACAAAGTAGTAAGAAGCAAGTTAAAGACAACATTTTTCAGAATCAGAATTTTCAAAATAACTTTTGGGAGTGTTAATGCTTAACTCTGTTTAAAACTTCAATCTAGTATTTTTTTTTTAATTTTACATTAGTCTAAATGCAGACTAGTGACTTGACTAATCTCATAGTGGAAAAAGCATCCAGCAATACAAAGAAAAAAAAAATCCATGAGCATTTGCTCTCCTTTTTTTTCCATCCCCCTAATCCTCACCCAGAGGCTCTCCACCACATCATCGCTAACTGTAAGGGCTGTATAATCAAACCTCTCCTTTACATATAGTGCAACACCTCCACCTTGCCTGCCCTGCCTATCCCTCCTGAACAGCCTGTAGCCCTCCATCCCAGCACTCCAATTGTGGGACTCATTCCACCAAGTCTCACTGATACAAATGACATCATAGCTCTGGGAACTAAACAAAACTTCCAGTTCATCCTGTTTGTTTCTCATACTGCGTGCATTGGTGCACAAACATTTCAAATGTGCTCCTGAGCCCTCCATGCTCCCAGAAGCAACATAAATTCTCCCATTAGCATTGCCACCTTCAGGCAATGTCATGCCAACTCTTGGCTTACCTTCAGCTCTCCTGTTGGTATCCCCTTCCCTCATCAATTCTAGCTAAGTTTATTTCTGATGCTGCACAGTGAAAAGAGGCTTCCACCATAAAAATAGTACTAGCTTTTAAAACTAGATGCTTTAATCAGGTCACAGCACAGGTTTAAAAGATGAAAAGAAAGCACCTTCTACCTGAAGACAACTTCTATTAAAAACATTGTTTCTTTTAAAGAAATATTAATATGAATGATAAATCTTAAATCAATTCCCCATCATTTATTTATTTATGGGAATTTTAACATGCTTTATAGTAATAAAGTCATATAACAAATAGCATAGTTTGTTAGACCATAATGTCAAAACTCTAATCTTAAGAAAAGTATGACTCGGTCACCTTCTAACATGCCTATCTGTAGTGAACAAGATAATTCAAAGCTCTTCAAAAAATATACATTGTAGCTTACTTCATTGTTGCATAAAGAAATTTCTGCTGTTGTAGCAACTTAAATAAGGGCTCTGACAAAGTCATATGTCTACTCTTCAACAGTTGATTCAAGGTCCACTGACATGAATTGAAGCATTCTCTTTTAACTAAATGGGTTTTGGCTTTAGATATCTTCTATTAAATCTTATACCTTGGTTTGTTACTGCATAGATGAGTTAGGGAAAAAACTGGGAACTAATACTCTATCTCTAGTATTGTTTGTCTTCTACTGGACAACTACACAGAATCTGGTCTGAATTTGTTGAAACATTATTAAAGTTTATTTGGGGGGATGGGAACCACACCAGGAACCACAATAGTTTAAATGTGTCTGTATCTTTATATAAAAAAATGGCCCAATAATAAACACATGTATCCTTAATAACAAAGCTAAAGCAAAAAAGTGGTTTTCCCCACCATTTACTGCTCCTTTCCAATTTATCAAACTATAGGACACAAATAACAATGCAAAATTATGTATTTACGATAGAGTTGCTATTCAAATGACAGTCTCATGGGACATAACTCTTTGTGATTTGTAAAACTTCTTTTTACTTGTTTTTCGTGTTTACTTTTTGTCTTGCAGTTTTCCTTCAAAAGAACAACTATTCTACAGCTATGTGATAATCAAAATAATTACTGTGAATTAAAATATGCACAGAAGCAATAAAACAGATTATTATAATTATTATAAAACAGATAATTTCTTTTTTATTGCAGAGCCTGGATAATGACATAGCATTATAGTCCAATAGACTTCCAAAAACTAAAACAGATGAGTTTAATATACTGATTGAACTTAGCCCATATCTTGCAATAAATCTTTTTGCAGAATTATTTGAAGAATCATGGAAAAAGAGAAAGTAGCATAAAGTGGAGGGAGAACAAGCTTACTTTACCTCCAAAATTGACACAGGACTTAAGCTTCAGAATACTAAAGAAGATGATAGATAAAACAAAGTAGAAATATAGTTTATGCACACAGTAGAAAAATCTACTGAAAACTAACTGTAAACAATATATATAAGTGTGGCTAGAAAGATAACCAATATACATTGAAGATTATGATGTCATTATCAAGCAAATGTTTTAGACAAGTATGATTTATAGTATTTCTGGTACATAAGAGTTATTCAACACTAAGAGTTGTGTTGTCCCAGATTCAGTTCTGTGCCATCTACCTTATCCCAGTAAGAACTCTGAAAATAATTCTTCACGATGTATTACTGATTCACTTCTAGCATTTTTATCCTTAACAACTATTCCATCAGTGTTCTGAGACTCATACAATGAAAAGAATATAAAGAAAGAAGATTGTTGGGCATGAATAGAATAAGATCATGTATCAAAACCAGGCACCCAAAATATCCCATTTTATAGACAGAATAGAAAATAACTACTCTTCAGAAAAGAAAAAAGAAGGTAGTTATCACTGAGTTTCATTTGTTACTGCCTGCTCAAAGACTTAAGTTGAGAAATGTTCCTTTGGAGGAACAGAGAGATTAAAATGGGTAAAACTTCCCCTCTCAGAATCCAGTTTTCCAGTTTCATGTGTAGAACGTTGTAAATAAGATTTGACTTTAAGTTTTCACAAGATGCTTGGTGCTTCAAGAGGCCTTTTACATCCCTCTCTAATGGATGCTGCTTCCAAGTGCATATCTGCAGGTCTATTGTGAGGAGAGAATTTCTTCTGAAATGAATTATTTTTCAGATGGCCACAGAAAAAAATTCCTAGAAATAATGCAAATTCTAGAATGGAACATCCAACTGCCAAACAATCAGGCTTTTGAAAGTGAATTATTTTTTTTTTTTTTACAACACTTCCATCAGCTCTTGAACTACGTGTCTTCCAAGAGTTTATTAAGAAACTTAACAAAAACAAAGAACACTTGGTAGCCCTTCTCTTCACTTATTTGTGCTTGACTTCTGAGCTTCCTGACCACAGGAGAACTGTAAAGGAACAGTGTTCATCCTTATTACTCCATGCTTTTCTCTGGATGCCAAGTTAGTCCTGAAGTCACTATATGAGAAGTTAGTCATTTTTTACCTTCCTCTCTTTCAGCATAGACATGCATCTGAATCAGATAGTATTATCAATTTAAGAAAAAAGTTCCTGATTTACAAAAAACCAAAAATTCAAAGTGACATGGTTTGAGGAAAATATAATTATAATATTTTCTTTAGAAAATCCCCTACATGTAACCTTTTAATCATTCACCTCATGAAATTAAAAAGCCAGTCTACTTGAATAAAAGACTTTCATCTGGTTTTAGTCTAAATCAATACTTCTGTTATGTAGAAGCTGGATCAAGGATAAAAAACAAGCATGTTCTTATGTACTGCAACAAGCACAGTTTACGTGACTTCTCCAAATCTCTTATTTATTCTACAACTTTTAGTAATGGAATGCTCTAACCTTACAGATATGATGGCAAAAAGTATGCCAACTGAATATATCTTCCCCCTCTAGGTCTCAATTTCTGCCTGACATGCAAGAAGTCTCATTATTAAAAGACTACCAGGTGCAGAGGCTTTTACAGTTGTTACCACTAACCTTAAGCCTGGTCTAAGGAATCCTTTCAATAGGCTAAGGCACATCAATATTTATATTCAATGGGACATAGGAGAGAAGCAGCTAGCACTCATATTTGTCCATACCCAACATCCAGATACTTTTTTATAACTGGAACGCCATTTGTCGCAAGCATTTGAGAATGAGTCTAACTCACACTTTTGGAATCATGTCTAAGTACATTAAACACTATAATGTTGTTCCTCATTACATCATGTAAGGAATAAATCATACTTTTATAGTAAACTTCTGACCTCAGATATATCCAATACTGCAGTTTCACAAAAAATAGTGTATTTTTCCATCTTATGATCTCTACCATCTAGACTATTTCTCTTCTTTCCTTTCACTTGTCCTAAATAACAAACCAAAATAAGCATAGAGGAAATAGACTCAATTTAGGTAGTGCTACTTACTCCATGTCAAATTTCATCCTATATTTAAACATGTTATTTATATGAATGACAACAATATTAAATTAAAACCTAAACTCTCAAATATACAAGATGAGTATGTAACTAAGGTAGCAGAAAATGGGAATATGCAGAGCTATGCATATCAAGCTAATACAAGAGAAAAACCCATACTCTTAAAAAGGCTCAAGAACTAAGAAAATACTATAAAATTTTAATTTTTCTCACTTTCACTAAAGAGGCCATATGTCAGTAAAACTTGAATTAAAAAATATTGCTAGATACAACTATGGTTAGTAAAGGTGTTTTCTTATTTATTGACTTTCTTTTAAAATCCTATGGTGATCCTCAAGAGACACCAGAAGTTACGTGCAGTAATTACACAGTATTAAGGCCTTCTGTTTCTCACTCTGTCCCTGCAGCAAGTAGGCTGGGTGTGTGCGAGCAGGTGGGAGGAGACACTCCTGGGACAGCTGACCCCAACTGACCCCAGCTGCTGGGTAGCAGCTCTGCAGAAAAGGACCTGGGGGTCCTGGTAGACAGCAAGCTGAATGTGAGCCAGCAGTGTGCCCTGCAGCAAAGAAGGCCAACAACATCCCGGTCTGTGTCAACAGGAGCATAAACAATAGATTGAGGGAAGTGACTATTTCCCTTTACTCAGCACTTGTTAGATCTTATCTAGAATGTTATGTCTGGTTTAGGTCCCTCAATGCAAGGAAGATGCTGACAAGCTGGTATTAGCCCAGTGAAGGGCTGTCAAGATGTGCTCTGTGAGAAGAGGCTGGGGGACTGGGCTTGTTCAGTCAGGAGAAGGAAAAGCTTGGTGGGGGGATGATGGTGGTGGTGGCAGCTAATAGCAGCCTTTCAGCTTAGCATGATCTTCCCACCCCATTCCCCACTCCCACCCCCAAGAGAAACACAATCATGCTCCAGTACAAATAAAGCTGATTAAGGTTTTTGACAACAGAGGTGTGAGATATATCATGTTGGGCAACATTCGACTTGAATTGACCAGTGTCAATAATAATGGGACAACTGGGGGTGGAAGGAAACAAACAGCTCTAATTCTCCATTTAAGTGGAGACCTGTGGGATCTTTGGGGTTTGAAGACAGCTAGGAGAAATAGACCTGTACTAGGAAGCTCGGTTCAAAGAACTAGATCTATAACAGTGGAGGGCTTCATGTTGAGATCAAGGGTGAAGAGCTTTCCAGTATCTCCTGAATAAACATCACTGAGTAGTCAGCTCCAGATGCAAACAGAAAGAAAACAAATGTTTTATTCCCCTTCCCTCCCTTTTTGTATGTATGCATTGTCAGACTGGACCTGCCATAACAGCTGGGTATCAAACGATCTTTGCCGTAACATGAAGTCTAAGAAACAAAGCGTAGGTCTACTCCATGTTCCCAACCCCATCTCAAAACATTACAACAGACTTGTCCTTCAGCTGTAGCCTTCTTGGTGGATAGTTTTTCTAGACTGGATAATAAAACAGAATCACAGAATAAACCAGAAAAAAAAAAGCAGAAAAAAAAAAAAAACAAAACAAAAAAACCAAGCAGTGAAGGAGAACTGGTCTAGATACTGAGATGATCTCAGTGAGGATCTGAGCAGCTGTCAATCCGTGTCAGAGGTACACCCCATAGTCTTCTCCATAATGTAAGAAAGAAATTTTGATGGCTTTATGGGCACCAGGCTTATGGTCTCCATCTGCAGGTTGCTTGTCAGAGACGTGCAGTTTCTCAAAGCAGAAAAAGGCACTGCTTCCATCTCTGGCAGGAATGCTCCTGTTGTGGGCAAGGAGCTTAAAGCCCTTCAGCCAGGGTGAAATCATCTGCTGTAGGAGATAGAAGGAAGGAGAAATGAGCTACTTCCTTGAAGAACACAGTAAGAAAAGACTTGATAAGAGAAGGCTGTCAAGGTGGATCGGCGTCACACAGCCTAGCCCAGACCTAAGCATCCAGGAACAGCAACCATGCACAGAAGAAATGGGAACTAATAGTAGAATATGAACCTCAAAGAACAAGCACAAAGAGATGACAAATAGGATGAGAACATCTGGAACTGAGAACTGAAGGACACACAGTACACACTACCCTATTTATCCATCTATTCTTCCTCCCTTTTGTTTGATATGTGTGCTCTACAGATACCAAAGAGGCAAAAAGACTTATGTCTGAAGCCAGTGTTACGAGTACATGCACAACCACCCACCATGTGAATGTGCATGTTAACTACCACTCAAAGAACAAATAAGTGGGATGTTGAAAGGTAAATACAAAGTGTCACAAACGATGCCTTGTGTTTTGTCTCATGTAAGCCGTTAACTTTTACCAAAGTCTAATAGTAGCAGATAAATGCATAATCTTGCTTGCTAGAAAGTTTTAAAATGACTTTTCTCCCCAAAAGCTCAAACTTTTAACATTTCAGGCCAATCAAGTAAATGACCATGACGTAAGCAAAATTAGATAAGACATAATGTTTTAAGATGGTCACTGTCTAAGAACACAAACCTGTGACAGATCATGTTATAGGAAGACTAAGATGACTGTCTGCATCTACTGGAAATACTAGATCTTAAGGTGCACATGAAGTAAAATTGATGTTTTGTAAGCATAAGTACACCTATGCAAGTCAGATCAGCTTGACTATACTTTCTACTTCACAGGTGGCTTCTCCCTCAAATCTCTAACTCACATAAAATGACACTATTTACAAAAGAGGAACATAATTTAACTCAAATAATTACAAACACGCTCTCTCAAATTTTTGCCCTTTGCCCAATTAAATACTTCTGTGATGTTACACAATTAACCAATCTTGGAACCAGGTCTTTGAAAGCATTCCATGATGCATATCTATCACTTCAGAGACAATTAATATTTATTTTTTTTTAGAATAGTTCAGTTGAAAGGGACCTGCAATGATCATCTAGTCCAACTGTAATGATACTGAGTGACTAAAGTTGTGAGAAAGTTCTGAATTTAAGTATTTCAATAGTTTTTAAAGTAAATTTTTGCTTTCAACACTGTAGCTATCTATTTTTTGTGTGTGTGGACAAACATATCTGCAGATAAAAAATTGATGGTTGCAGATATAAAGCTGCATTTTAACTTCACGTTCAGACAAAAGCTGTATTATCCTCCAAGGTAAGCATAAAAAGAAAAGTTGTATCTAGTATTGCCAAGAGCAGCTAAAAGACGTTCAGCTTAAGTCTTCAACATTCTTGGTCTTTCCCTAGCAAAACTGATTTAAATTGTAATTATTAAAACCAACAAAACTTGAAACTGATACTTAAAAAAAAATTGAAAACTTGAATTTATCCTCAACAAGACTAATACTGAATGTGCTTCTATGTAAACGTATGTTCCTTTATCCTTAATCTCACATGCCAAAGTGCAGTATTTTTGTTGTTCTTTGTAATAAAAATTCTAATTGATGCCATTGGTTTAGAAGCTTAGTTAGCTGCTTCAGCAAATTAAGGCATCATTGAAAAAACTAGGATCCAATTTATGTGAATGCATCAGTGCAAAAGCTGGTGATGAGAAATCCCTGCAAGTCCCACTGAGTTTACGGCACGAAGCCTTTACTCTAGCAAATCTGTCGTAGGTTCTGAAATTTGCTTGTACCACAGATTTAAAAAATAAAAAAATCCCTTTGCACCCTCAGTCCAGCTCAGCTGATTTTATGTTCCTAGTCACCAGATTCTCTACAAGAAACCTCTACGTGGAATGCAGACCTGTCATCTCATGCATAAATATTATTTTTAAAACAAAATTTAAACAATTTAAGCACCAGAATTTGCTCCCATAAAACACTTGTTTAGACTTCCATGGAAGGAACTGAATATGAGCAGAGTAGTTTTTAAAGAAAATATTAACTTGTATTTTACATAGAAAAAACAAGTACAGAAAAATCCAATGCATAGTTTCCTTTCCTTAGAGATAGGGATTCTGAGTTTCATAAAGTCAAGATAAAGTTAATATTTCACAGGAACTTGTGAATAAAAGAAAAAAACATCATTACTCTCAGGATATTAATTATATCTGACTGAAAGACATTATGACTTTTTAATAGTTCTTTCCTTGGTTGCAATATTGAACTCGCTCTCTTCTTCAACAGAACTCTTTGTTTATACACACCAAATCATAACATATGATGTCCTCAAAATAATATCAGAAGCACTTACTCATCATACTTGATATGATAAATAGCTTCTTCATCAGTGTCCATGCAGTCTGAGTAAGATGTGGATGGTGTACTGTCCAAATAATTTGCATTCTCTCTAGAATGATCTTGACTTAAGTTTCCATTAGTCCTTTTGTAAGAATTGCCACTCTTTGCTTGAGCTTTACCATTCTTATGTCCTTTTGTTGCTCGAGTAACATTTTCTATATGGGCTTCAAACCAGGCTCCAATGCTGACATCACGGGCATCCACCAATTCGTTTATCTAAAAGGAAAATATGATAATGAATATTTATTTTCTATAACCCTGGTTAAGAACAGAAAGGAAAACTGACCAAACTACTTAACTATCAGTGAAAAAAATTCTACGCTGCTGATTTCAACTGGTTTGGGCTTGGGTAAGTTAGAGCAATGTCCAGTCATTCAAGTGTTGTGCTTTAAGTATTTTATTCCTCTACTCTTATTAAGATCTGTTATGAACACAATTTGTAAAAAATATATTTTTAAAAGTTGAAGGTGATTTTTTTTTTAGCCTACAATTTAGCTTAATCTCTCTTTCCACTGAACTTTTTCTTGCTTCATAGAATTGTTCCTTATGACTAAAATAAGCATGTATACTTAAAATATTAGCCCACAACCAGATTTTAAGATTTCTCTGTACTTCCAAAATGGAATTATTACTTAACTCTGATTCTTTTTGACCTGCACTTCAGTTGAATCCTTCAATGTTTGAGAAAGGAGGAGGGAGGGAGATGGGCTCTCCAAGTCTATCAAGGCTGCTATCATAACCAGTCGAGACTGGTGCTTCCATAAATCTTTCAGCTGTAAGAAACAGAAGTCTCTCATTACTCTTCTCCTTTCTGTGCTCACAATAGTGCTGGTAGTAAGTTATAAAACTACTCTATTGTAGAGCATGTTTCATTAATTCATTATCCTAACACATTTTCTCAAGCCTTCAACTAATTAAATACATATTACTTCAACAATACAAGGTTTTTCCTACAATTCAATTTAAACCACTGAGGTATACATTGCTTCAGTTACACAGGCATTCTTTTAAAAACTGTAGGATTAACATAGTATCAAAAACCCCGCTTAAGGAACACCTTCGTACACTGCATGCCAAGTATAAGAAAATATTATTGCAATAGAACTGCTATGGAGTCATACCAAGTGAAGAAGATAAGGCGTATGGAAGAAGACTCTAAGATGAAAAATTTAAAGTAAATTCTAAAAATGCTCAGAATAGGTTCAATTGTTGTCCCCAAAAACTAGTGGGATCTTTTACCCACTGTGCACGCCAATAACACACAAAGTCAAGGTATTAGTTGTTTAATTCCTTTGTGTGCACAGGGAGGAGTGCTAGGTGGTATTCCACAAAGCTAGCACACCTGACACTGAAAGATTACAATATTTATAATCATCACAATCAATCTATTAACATATGCAACACTTAGAAGCTTTCATTGGTACTCACTATCTGATAACTTGCGTATTATTGGTTAAAACTTTCTGTCTCGATTTAAAGGTACAGTGCATTTTAATTCTACTGCGCAAGCTCAGTGGGTAGGGGTCTTCAAGCAGAGGTGGGCATCTTAGCTTCTAGAGATGTGGTTTTCATATCATAATTAGCAAAATCTACTCAAAGGACACTATTCTGGCTGATCTAAACAATTCCACATGGTTCCTTGGGCTGATTGCCCAACTTAATTCAAAGTTCCTTTTTCTAATGTCTAGTTGTTCCCTTATTTATTGTTTAGCCTTTAATTAATTACTGTTTGGACTTTAATTACTCTTAAGCAGTCAAGCAATCTCCATCAGTTACTTATTTAAACTTATGTCATTTTGACCAAAGTCTTCAAAGATTTCGACATCACGATTACTGTAAAATCAAATCGGGGGAACTACTTTTCACGCTCATTTTGGAAAAAATGTTTTAACAGGAATGTTTCACAGATGTATTTTTAGTTTTACCTTATTTGCAAAATATCCTTTTCTTCTATTTTTTTTACATAAAGAAGGAAATTTACCTTCTAAAGACCATCTAAATGTCCCTTTAAAAAAACCCCAAAACAACCAACCAACCAACAAAAAAAAAACCAGAAAAATTGAGCCCAAAAGATAGCACATTAACATAGCAGCCAACCTCGGGGCATGAACAAACTTGTTTTATCACACTATGATGGATACAAGGGAATTGTGCATTTCCAAAATGTTTAATAAGCAGGCTCTGTACTGATACGTAGTTAGAACAATTATAAAACTAATTTTTCAGGGATAAATTTATAAGGCTGAATTGCTTCAGGGGCTGTATTATGTGTTTACAGTTTTTTAAAATGAGGGCAGTTTAATTTGCCACAGATGTGGCACTCAAGCACTGGCACAGGCTGCCCAGGGAAGTGGTTGAATCGCCATCCCTGGACATGTTTAAAAGTCGTATAGATATGGTACTTAGGGACATGGTTTAGCAGCGAGCTTGGTAGAGCTGAGTTAGTAGAGTTAGGCTAATGGTTGGACTCGGTGATCTTAAAGGTCTTTTCCAACCTAAACAATTCTATGAGTATGGTTTAATTTATAGCCTTAATCAAGCGGCAAGACAGAGATGGATATTTATTCCTACTACACCCAAAGTCCAGCATCTATAAACAAAACAACATGAATTATATCAATTATTCGGTATTTATACTGAAGCAATCATTAGGTAATTTGAAGTACAAATGAAGGCAGTTCCTAAACTAACAAGTTTACTGAGAGATAGAGGGTGAAAGGTAAGAATATAATGCATAAAGTATATTTCATATTGAGCCTATTTCTTCTTACTTTACACACGCTTCCTTGAAAAAAAAGCTATCAAAAATTCAACCCTTTCCTTTTTTTCCCCCCATGTAAAATGCCGGCATCCAATTTAAATTTTTATTCTCAACTCCCACAATATTAAAAGTATACCTTTTTAAAAGATAAAGGTATAATAAACAAATGAAAGCTCCGCCTTGTTTTAAGTCAGTCTGTTGACCTATTGTAAACATAAGGAGTGGATATTTCTGTAAGGAAACCTCAGGAAAATATCCCTATGTAACCTTAGGCATTTCAATTAGTTCTAGCTTAAAGTGATTCACAACTTCCTCCTCCTGAAAATGCAGTTGAGACACAGACATTATTGAGGTTTCCCCATCTGCAGCTGCTTCCTGAGACTTAACTACAAAGATAACAAGGAAGCCATATTATTCAAGCCAAAAAACATTAGAGCCAGAAAGAAGTAAGTCTCCTGTGATCGTTCCTCCCAAACGCATCTTTCTCTATTGTGATACTCACACTTGGACAATAGACAGCCTTGTAGAGAGTAAAGGCAAATAATTACAAGTATAAACCCTTGAGGGACTATATCGCAGTGATTTTATAGACCATCCTATTTATACCTGATGAACTAAACATGTAGACAATAGCAGAGGGGTTCAAAGAAAAACTAAGGCATTCAGAAGAAAAATGTTAATCAGTGGTATAACAACAAAGCCTTTTTAATCTGTAACTCTGTTATGAATATAATTTGAATTGGTAAATCAACATGGACACTTTAAGCTTAAAGGCAGCCATTGATATGGAGAGCTTAGCAGGGAAAGGGGATGTGGTTTTGAGCAACGGAGAAGAGCCAGGGGCTGCTGATGTATTAGGAACCAAGAGGGAAACACCTGTGAAATGCCTCAAAGGGATTAGGGCTTGTCCCTCTATAAAGGTGACAAGGCAGGTAGCCCAGCTGAAGTGCCTCAATACCAAAGCGTGCAGCATGGGTAACAAGTAGGAGGAGCTGGAAGCCACCTAGCAGCTAGAAAGCTACTATCTGATCGTTACCACTGGGATGAAAATGCTGCAATTGATGGCTATAGGCTGTTCAGAAGGGACAGGCAAGGAAGGAGGGGCCGGGAGTGGTGGTGGGGGTGTTGGGTGTTGCTCTCTATGTAAAAGAAGGGATTGACTGCACAGAGCTGTCTTTGAAAAACAGCGATGAACAACTTGAGAGCTTATGGGTAAAAATTAGGGGCCGAGCCAACAAAGGAAACCTCATACCTGGTGCCTTACTACAGGCCGCCTGATCAAGGGGAGGATGTTGATGAAGCGTTCTTACTTCAACTACGGGAAGCATCACGCTTGGAGGCTCTGATCCTGCTGAGGACTTCAATCACCCTGACATCTGCTGGAAGGGCAGCACAGCAAGCTGTAAGCAGTCCAGGAGACTCTTGGAGTGCATCGAGGACAATTTCTTAATCCAGGTCTCTCCAAGGGATGTGAAGAATAACAAGAAGGGCTTCTACACAGGTATGTTGGCCAGAAAAGGAAGACAAAAGAAATTGTACTCCCCTGATAAATAGGACAGGGGATCTGGTGACAACTGACATTGAGAAGGCAGAGGTACTCAACAATTTTTTTGCCTCAGTTTCCCCTGGCTCTTCCCACATCTCTCGAGTCCCCGAATCTCAAGGTAGGCACTGGAGGAATGAAGTCCCACCCATCGTAAGAGAAGATCAGGTTTGAGACCAACTGAGGAACCTGAACGTACACAATCCATGGGACGCAACGAGATGCATGCCAAGGTCCTGAGGGAATTGGCTGATGTAGTTGCCAAGCCACTCCCCATCATATTTGAAAAGTCGTGGCAGTCAGGCGAAGTCTTGAGTGACTGGAGAAAAGGGAAACATCATACCCATTTTTAAAAAGGGTAAAAAGGAGGACCCTGGGAACTACCGACCAGTCAGCTGCACATCTGTGCCTAGTAAAAATGATGGAACAGATCCTCCTGAAAGTTATGATGAAGCCTATGGAACACAGGGAGGCGATTAGGGACAACTTCACCAAGGGCAAATTGTGCTAGATTAATCTGGTGGCCTTCTACAATGGACTGACTGCGTTGCTGGACAAGGGAAGAGCTACAGATGTCATCTACCTGGACTTCTGTAAGGCCTTTGACACGGTGCCCCACAACATTCTTGTCGATAAATTGGAGAGACATGGGTTTGATGGATGAACTGTTAGATGGATAAGGAAGTGGCTGGATGGCCGCATCCAAAGAGTCACAGTCAACGGCTCAATGTCCAGATGGAAACCAGTAACGAGTGGTGTCCCTCAAGGGTCTGTACTTTTATGATCGCTTCTCCATTTTGTTCTAATGGACAACACAGCAATTTTGCAAAGAAATAAATAGGGTAAAACTAGAACAACTCCTCGTGGCTTCAAATTTCCAGTTGGCTTTATCTTTCTACAGGAAGCCATTTCTGGTTCAGGGGTAAACTTATTTGAGAATACACAAAATGTTGCTGAAATTGTGTCTGAGGATATGAACCCTCCTGAAATCTGCAACACTGGATATCCCAGTACAGAGACACTTCAGTGATTCTATAGGAGTCAACTTGGACAGAGCCCAGTTAAGAAGTTCTGTTTTGACACTGGCCCCAAGGTACTCCTACAAAATCAGATTATCCAATATGGGTAATTTCTCAAGCCTGTCAAGGTCCTTCTGGATGGCATCCCTTCCCTCTAGCAAATCAACTGCATCACTTAGCTTGGTGTCATCTGCAAACTTGCTGAGGGTGCACTCAATCATAGAATGGTTTGGGTTGGAAGGGACCCTAAAGATCATCTAGTTCCAACCCCCCTGCCATGGGCAGGGACACCTCCCACTAGACCAGGTTGCTTCAAGCCCCATCCAACCTGGCCTTGAACACTGCCAGGGAGGGGGCATCCACAGCTTCTCTGGGCAACCTGTTTCGGTGTCTCACCACCCTCACAGGAAAGAATTTCTTCCTAATGTCCAATTTAAATCTCCCCTCTTTCAGTTTGAAACCGTTCCCCCTTGTCCTATCACTACACGCCCTTGTAAAAAGTCCCTCTCCAGCTTTCCTTTAGCCCCCCCTTCAGGTACTGGAAGTGTTCATAGGAGAGGTGCTCCAGCCCTCTTGTGGCCCTCCTCTGGATTCGCTCCAACAGCTCCATGTGCTTCTTATGTTGGGGACTCTAGAACTGTACTCCAGGTGGGGGTCTCAAGAGAGCAGAGTAGAGGGAGAGAATCACCCTCTCTCGACCTGCTGGTCACGCTTCTTTTGATGCAGCCCAGGATACGTTTGGCTTTCCAGGCTGCAAGCGCACACTGCCGGCTCATGCTGAACTTCTCGGCAACCAACACCCCCAAGTCCTTCTCCTTGGGGCTGTTCTCAATCCATTCTCCACCCAGCCTGTATTTGTGCTTGGGATTGCCCCGNCCATGGCGCTGACACTCAATCCCACTATCTATGTCAAGGATGAAGATATTAAATAGTATTTGTCCCAATACAGACCCTTGAGGAACACCACTCATTACTCTGTTCCTTTTGGACATTGAGCCGTTGACTATGACTCTTTGGATGCAGCCATCCCACCAGTTCCTTATCCATCTAAGTCAAGATCTGCAAGTAACGAGCAAGAGAGATTTCATTTGGCAGTGGGTTCATCTTGGCTGGCTGCCAGACTCTCTCACTCCCCCTCCTCAACAGGACGGGGGGAAAAATAAGATAGAAAAGCTCATGGGTCAAGATAAGGACAGGGAAATCACTTAACCAATTACTGTCACGGCCAAAACAGACTCAACTTGGGGAAAATTAATTAATTTGATTGCCAATTAAAATAGAATAGAATGGTGAGAAACAAAGACAAAACCTAAAACACCTTGCCCCTACTCCCCTTTCTTCCCAGGCTCAACACCACTCTTTTCATTCCTGACTATTCTACCTCCTCCCACCCCAAGCAGTGCAGGGGAGGATGGGGAATATAGGGTTGTGATCAGTTCTTTGTCTCTGCTGCTCCTTCTTCCTCATGCTTTTCCACTGCTCCAGTGTGGGTCCTCTCCATGGGCCACAGTCCTTCAGGAAAAGACTGCTCCAGCATGGGTCCTCCATGGGCCACAATTCCTGGCAGGAAAACCTACTCCTGCATGGGGCTCCTCTCCATAGGCTTTAGTTCCTGCCAGGAGCCTGCTCCAGCATGGGCTCTCCACAGGTTTGTAGCTATGGCATTTTTCTTCCCAAGCAACTATTATGCGTGCTGAGGCCCCGTTTTCCAGGGCCTGCCAATGGGAAGTAGTGAATAAATTGCTCTTCTTGCTTTGCTTGTGTGTGTGGCTTTTGCTTTCCCTATTTAACTGTCACTATCTTGATCTAGAAATCTCACCTTCCTTCTATTTCTCTCTCCATCCCACAGGAGAGGGGAGTGAGCAAGAGGCTGGCTGGGTGTTTGGCTGCTGGCTGAGGTCAACCCATCACAGCCCTTTTTGGCACCCAACATGGGGCATGAGACAATGACAGTTTTGATCTGAGTGTGCTATAGCTGTTGCAGTTGTTAATTGGCAGGCTTCTGTGCTGGTCAGAGCTTGCTTGTTTTACTGTATAATAGAGTTTAGGGCTTGTTAGTGGCTGCTTTTAACTCTTGCTGTTTGCTGTGCTGCTTATTTCTCTATTTCTTTGTGTCTGGGAACATTTTGATAAAAGTGATGTCCGTGTACTTGGGCTGGCATATAGCCCTGGTAATTGATGTCATTCCTGTGCTGGGTGAGCTACCTTGTGGGGAGAATGAGGGATTACATCTCCCTCTTCTCCTCTGGGATTGATGCAGCTGGCTCTGTTGCACGGGCTCCCAAGGTTCTTGTATGTCCTTATGTAAGCTGTTTGTTTCTGTTATCTAACAAACACCATTCACTTTTTGTCGAGTATGGGGAACCTGGTTTCATCCTGGCATAAGAGGAAACAACTTGGTGAGGCCACAGAGAAACATAGACTAGTTTGGATTGGAAGGGACCTTTAAAGGTCATCTAGTTCAACCCCTCACTGCAATGGTGGTTGACGTGCTCTGGTAGTCGATCCCTGAGTGGCAGGGTATGTGGGAGGATTTGGGCAGATGCCTAAGGTGGTTATAACCTCTGATAACCCGGGATTTTACATCTGGACAGGCATGTAATCCGGTTGAATTGGTGCACCATTTGACAGAAGGGTGTCTTGCCTACCCCAATGAGACCCAGCAGCTCCTAGCACTGTATTGGGGCATGGCCTGTGCCTATTGAGCCTCTGTTCAGCACCATCAGAGGAGCACAGGAAGGAGGGCCTCTACATCTGAAGACACAATGGTTGAGACAGGGACCCAAACCCCAACTACAGTAATTGCCCCAGTAGTCAAAAAGAAACACTGGATGTGGAGGTTGACAGGTCCATACCATTGATTAGTAAGGGAGGAAGAGGAAGGGTCTGATCAGGAAGCTGGTTCTTTGACAAAGAAACAGGAGGAGGAAGTGACAGACTTCACCCAAGAGGCAGAAACCACATGGTCCCTAATCTCGAGTGAACTTCGAGATCTGCAGAAAGATTACAGCCTTCAGCCAGGCAAGCGGATTGCTGCCTGATTGTTCTGATGCAGGGATACTGGGGCAAACAGTCAGGAATTAGAGGGTAAGGAAGCCCAGCAGCTAGTATCCCTAACTAGGGACTGGCAAATTGACAAAGAGGCGACGACAATTCTCAGCCTCTGGAGTTGGCTCCTGTCAAGTGCGAAGGTGAGATATCCCCTCAAGGATGATCTTGTATGTTACTGGGGGAAGTGGATCATTACTGAGGAAGGCATCCAGTATCTGAGAGAATTAACGGTGGTGGAAGTCATCTACAGTGACCTGGACAGCAATCAGGTCTCCAAAGATCTGGATGACATCCAGCGTACATGGGCCATGTAGAGGAGGTTTGTCTGGAATGCACCAGTGTTGTACTCCAACACCCTGGCGAATATGGACTGGCCAGATTTCAATATACCAACTGTGGAGAGACTGTCCCGCCAGCTCCAACATTTTGAAGAGAATCTCTCATCCTCCTCATCCACATGGGCCAGCATCTCGCCTGTCAGGGGCGTCCCACGGAGGCAGCCTCTCTCTGCCAGAGAGAAAGGGAGCCCCAGGCGCATGCGGCGTGTACCCTCTGGATCAGCCTGCATGACCAGGGGGAGGACATGAGGAAGTGGGATGGTGAGCCCACCTCAAAGCTAGAAGCCCACATGTGTGACTTGAGGGGGAAGACAGCTGCTAAGAAGAGGCCATCCAGGAAGGCTTTTGTTCCAGGTACTGTTGAGACGGTAGAAGGCAACTGGCAACCAGGAATCCCCCAGATGCAGAAGAAGGACTGAGAACGCCTCTCCTCTTGATTTTGGCAAAAGGACTTCTGATCTGACACCACAAGGGTCAGATAGTGAATGAGGAATAGAGGGTCCCTGCCTTCAGCCAGGCAGAGGAAAAGGATGACTGAGTGTACTGGACTGTATGGATTCGAAGGCCTGGCACATCAGACCCAGGGGAGTATAAGGCTCTGGGTGGACACCAGTGCATGGTGTACCCTAATGCCATTGGAGTACAAGGGGGTGGAACATATCTGGATTTCTGGACTGACAGAGGGATCCCAACTGTTGTCTGTGTTGGAGGCTGAGGTGAGCCTAACAGGGAACAAGTGGCAAAAGTACCCCATTGTGATTGGCCCGGAGGCTCCGTGCATCCTTGGCATAGACTACCTCAGGAGGGGGTACTTCAGGACCCAAAAGGGCCTTTCATGTAGCTGCTATGGATACAGAGAAGACTAAATAGCTGTCTACCTTGCCCAGCCTTTCAGAGGATCCCTCTTGTGGGGTTGCTGTGCGTCAAAGAACAGTAGATGCCAATTGCTACCATGACGGTGCGCCGGCAGCAATATCACACCAACTGAGACTCCCTGGTTCTCATCCACAAGTTGATTTGTCAACTGGAGAGCAAAGGGGTGATCAGAAAGACTCGTTCACCCTTTAGCAGTCCCATATGGCCAGTGCAAAAGTCTGATGGAGGGTGGAGGCTAACAGTGGACTATCATGGCCTGAACTAAGTCACACTGCCATTGAGTGCTGCCGTACAGGACATGCTAGAACTCTTATATGAACTGGAGTTGAAGGCAGCCAAGTGGTACGCCACAACTGATATTGCCAATGCATTTTTCGTGATCCCTTTGGCAGCAGAGTGCAGGCCACAGCTTGCTTTCACATGGAGGGGTGTCCAGTACACTTGGGATCGACTGCCCCAGGAGTGGAAGCACAGTCACAGGGTGAAGCCCCTGAGCACCTGCAATGCGTTGATGACATCATCGTGTGGGGCAACACAGCGAAGGAAGTGTTTGAGAAAGGGAAAAGAACAATCCAGATTCTTCTGAAAGCTGGTTTTACCATAAGACAAAGCAGGGTCAAAGGACCTGCACAAGACATCCAGTTTTGGGGAATAAAATGGCAAGACTGACATTGTCACAGATCCAAGGGATGTGATCAATGAGATTCCATCCACTTCAGAAGTTGGTACAGAAACACAGTTCCTCTTGGCACTGCGATTGCCTGTGCTACACTGGATGTTCAAAGGAAACGTCCTCTCTACACATCGCGCAACCGATGTTACATGGAGTGAGTAGTGTTGATCATGCAACGGGCTCGAATGGGAAACCCCAACTGCCCGGGAATCCTGGAAGAGATCGTGGACTGGCCAGAAGGCAGAGATTTTTGAGCATTGCCTGAGGAGGTGACTCGTGCCCAAGAGGCGTCACCATACAATGAGTTATCAGAAGGTGAAAAGCATTATGATCTGTTTACTGATGGATCCTGTTGAGTTGTAGGAGACCATCGGAAGTGGAAAGCAATGATACAACAAGTCATTGAAGCTGTCAAAGGAGAAGGTGTGTTGAGTCAGTTTGCGGAAGTGAAAGCCATCCAACTGGCCCTAGAGATTGCTGAATGAGAAAAGTGGCCAGTGCTCTGTCTCTATACAGACTCATGGATGGTGGCAAATGCCCAGTGGGGGTGGCTACGGCAATGGAAACAGACCAACTGACAGCACAGAGTTAAACCTATCTGGGCTGCTGCATTGTGGCAAGACATCGCTGCCCAGGTAGAAAAACTTGCTTTAAAGGCACATCACATAGATGCTCACATGCCCAAGAACTGCATCGCTGAAGAACATCAAAACAACAAGCAGGTAGACCAGGCTGCCAGAATTGGAGTGGCTCAGGTGGACCTGGACTGGGAAAGTAAGGGTGAGCTATTCATAACTTGGAGGGCCCATGAAACATCAGGACATGCAGAGAGAGATGCAATGTACAGATGGGCTCGTGATCGAGGGGTGGACCTGACTATTGAGGCCATCACACAGGTCACCCATGAATGCAAAACATATGCCACAATGAAGCGAGCCACACAAGTGTCCCTGGAATAGCGGGTGGTGGCTGGGATATTGATATGGTGAGGCCTGGTAGATTGACTATACTGCCACAAACTTTCCAAGGCAAGTGCTGCATGGAAACAACTATCGGGTGACTAGAAACATACCCTGTAAACCATGCCACCGCTTGAAACACCATCCTGGACCTTGAAAGGCCAGTTCCGTGGCAACAGGACACCCCAGAAAGACCTCAGACAATGTGACTCATTTCTGAAACAACCTCATAGACTCCTGGGCCAAGAAACACGACATTGACTGGGTGTATCACATCCCCTATCACCCACAAGCCTCTGGAAAGACTGAACAATATAATGGACTGTTAAAGACTATGCTGAGAGCATTGGGCACTAGGGAATAGAAGCACTGGGATGTAAAATTAGCAGAAGCCACTTGGCTGGTTAACACCAGAGAATCCAATAACCGACCTGGTCCTGCCCAAACACAGCCCCTACATACTGTGGGAGGAGATAAGGTCCCCGTAGTGCACATAGGGAAGTGGCTGGGAAAGGCAGTGTGGGTTGCTCCTCCCTTGGGAAAAGGCAAACCCATTTGTGGGATTGTCTTCACTCAAGGACCCAGGTGTACTTGGTGGGTAATGCAGAAGGATGGGGAGACCCATGCACCCACCACCATACACAAAATCATCCATTCACGTGGCACATCCACCTTTAAATAACAGTAACTCAATGATTAGCAGATTCTTAAGCCAATTGTCACAAAGTTGTTTTAAAATATTATTTTACAATTAATTAGTGTTCTATTCTCTGCCCAAGTCATTTTTTTGAAATCAAGTCTTCTTTACAGGAGTCTTCTATGGCTATGGACTATTCTATGGCTAGCAATGCCACATTTAAGTCTGCAACTAGAACACCAGAGAGGAGACTGCTGCAAGCATGCTTCTCTAATGATTTAAAAGCACTGTGCGGTATTCAGCAGTAATGATACTCAGGGCAAAAATATCTGTTTCTGGTATGAGCAAAAAAACAAGTTCCTAGAATATCAGCAAACGTGCAAACTTAGAGCAAGTCAATTAATCTGCAACAGTGCCCATCTTTGGAGACAAAAAAATGAGAATTACCAAAAAATAACTGACACGCTCAAGTTCTTACACTACCTGACTTAACAGTAACTTATTTGTATATCCCTACCCAGCGTTATTGATTCATTAAGATTTAAAAGAATAACATAAGTTGGAAGACAATCAGTACTTGAGGTGCTCTACTTTGTTATAGAAGGAGAGAAAACTATAAGAAGGTGTGGTTTCTTGAAGTACACAACTATACTAAAGTTGACATTACAAGGGGCTCATAACCAGTAAGGCTACATTCTCATAGCCAGTTACTGCAAGGAAGCAGCTATACCCACAACATAATACCACTTTCTCCGACATACTCTTCCCTCTGCAATTAAGGTAACACCTTCTGGTCTGTTCCAACTTTCCAAGTTGTACTAAAGGAATGTCAGCTAATAGAAAATTCAGGATAGAGCCCCAGGTCTATATATGAACAAACAAAGACAATCTGTGCACATTCAAAGGAAAGTAATACAATAGTCACTTTAAATCCTTACTGAACACAGTATTACTTACAAAAAAGTTCTTCTTCCCAGTAGTCAGCTCCTACATCACCAGAAATCATGAAAGCATTACTGAAATGAGTCACAAATAATCCCTCAGACAAATTAAGTATTCAACCTAAAAAAATGGCAATTTTCAACAAAATAAATACTGCAATTTGTCTCTGAAACGAAGCTTTGGGGAATGGGTGAACAGCAAGTCCCCCAATCAGCTTGATAGGACATTCCATCCAACAACAGTTTATATAGCAGATTGAGAAAAACCTCTCAAAGACGACTCCCCCAAAATGAGAGTGCCTAGGCAATGTATTAAACTAAAAGATATACATTTGGTAAATAATCTTAAATAATGTTTTTAAGAACATTTGTCATCAGTTCATAATTTACATTTATGAAGTCGACAGGCAAAAAATTAGTCAAGCTGTATTTCATATAAGTCAATAATGACTCTCTAAAGCGATATTAGAATATGTACTAAAGCAAAAGTAACTTGCCTTAGAGCAAGAATGACAGATTTTTTTCATTTCGCTAGCTCTTCTAACTCCAGTAATTTAGAAAACAGTCAAGTTACCTTAGTAAATTTTGCTTCCGTTTTTTCTTCCTGATTAGCATGCTTCTAAAACTTAGGGCCTCGTTAACATCTTTTGATTGATGCACCACCAATAAACAGCTACGCCTGGTGCATCTGTCATCACTCTTTCAGTATACTGAACATCTACAAGCACAAGAAAAATATGACATCTTCCAAACACAGAAATTCCTAGCCTCTACAAAGCATGCAATGATTTTGTTATTTAGTTGCTCCTTAGGGAGTGCAGCGGCCCAGAGCACTGCAAACAGAGGTGCAGCCACTAGCAGGGGCAGTTTGTGGTGCAGGGCACCTGGGACACTGCAGGGGCTGCTCTCAGTTTGCATAGCAGTTTGCACACAGAAAGGCTGACTCCTGATTAGGGAGGATCCGACTCACAGAGAGCAGCAGATAGTGACCTGGTAGTTGTCGTAGCAGTTAACACAGCTGTGGTGCAGAGGAGACAGGCACTTATGCTGAGGACTGTGTGGGGCTGTTTGGAGATTATGCAGCAATGGTCTCAACATGAAGCAGGGCACACTCCCCAACACTGACTGGTGATAATGCCCTTGGCACACTGGAGGCCTCGACTCAGAGTTGGGGTGGGGTGGGAGGATAACACTTCCCAGGTCCCAGGCTGCAGAGAGTGCCTGGGGCCTCTCTGGGACTGGGGGCAGCCAGCGGTGGCATCTCCTGTGAGAGATGTGCTCTGGTCGAGGTGCTGAGTCACCAGGTGAAGGAGATGCAGGAAGAGATGAGCAGTCTGCAAATCATCAGGGAGGACAATGAGGAGATTGACAGGGTCTTTGCAGAAACTCTGCAATGACAACAGCCTGAGCCACACACAGCAAGGAAGGAAAGACAGCTAGAGACCATGGTCAAACAGGTAGCTGAGGGTGGCTGTCGAGATGGAGAAGGCTGAAAGCTTGTGACTTCTGGCAAATGGAAGAAAGGGCCCTGCTCCACCTGCAGACCTGCAACTGCCCTGGGTATAGTGCCCTGGGCACTGGTGAGGACAAACAAGACCCTTCAGAGTATGCATCAGAGCCAGCTGAGCCCAAACCTTGTGTCTGCACAAAGGGAAAAAGGAAAGTGACAGTCATTGGAGACCCCCTCCCGCGGGGGACTTAGGCACCTATCTGCTGACCCAAACTGATGTCTTGGGAGGATTTTTGCTTGCCAGGGGCCAGGATCCGGGATGTTGCAAAGGGACTGCCAAGGCTTGTCTGGCCCTCAGACTATTACCCCTTCCTGCACTTCCATGTGGGCACCAATGTTACTGCCAGGGGTAACCTGGAGTATTTCACAAGTGGCTACAGAACTCTGGGGACAAGGGTGAAGGGCATGGAGACCCAGGTGATATTCTCGTCAATACTGCCAGTGAGGAGGAAAGGCTCAGGTAGAAGTGGACTCATCCAGTGGGTCAAGATCTGGCTGTGTGGCTGGTGCCACAGGCAGGGCTTTGGCTCCTACGGCCACAGGACCCTCTTTGAGGAGCGAGGGCTATTGAGCAAGGATGGGATACATCTGACAAAGTGGGGCAAGAGTGTATTTGCAAACAGGCTTGCTAATCGAGCGAGGCAGGCTTTAAAGTAGGTATGCCAGGGGAGGGTTACCATAACCTGAAGAGAATTGAAGGCACAAGTGGCAGAGCAAACATATCTGGGGGACAGCATGACAGGGGAGGCTCTCACACTTGCCCTGTAAAAGCAGCATGACTTGGGGCCAATCTCAAATGTCTGGACAGAAATGCATGTGGCATGGGGAACAAGCAGGAAGAATTAGAAGTCCATACACAGTTGCAGAGCTATGACCTCATTGGGTTTATGGAGATGTGGTGGGATAGCTCTCCTGATTGGAGTGCTCCAATGTAGGGATGCAGGCTCTTCAGGAAAGATAGGGTGGGCAGGCGAGGAGGAGGGGTTGAGCTCTACACAAAGGAATGGCTTGAATGCACGGAACTTTACCTTAGGACAGGTGACAAAGCAGTTGAAAGCTTGTGGGTAAGAATTAGAAGACAGACCGGCACAGGTGATGCTGTACTAGGTGTCTGCTACAGACCTCCTGATCAAGAAGAAGAGGTAGATGAAGCCTTCTTTAGGCAGCTGGAGAAAGCTTCACAGTCACAGGCCCTGGTATTCATGCGGGACTTTAACCACCCCAGTATCTGCTGGAAGGACAATACAGCAGGGTGCAAGCAATCCAGGAGACTTCTGGAGCGTATAGATGACTATCTCTTGATGCGGATGATCAGTGAACTGATTAGGGAAAATGCACTGTTGGACCTGCTACTCACAAACAAGGAAGAACCGGTTGATGGCATGAAGGTCGAGGACTTCAGAAGAGCAGATTTTGTCCTGTTCAGAGACCAGCTTGTCAGGATCCCATGGGAAATTGCCCTGGAGGGCAAGGGTGCCCAGGAGAGCGGGTTGATCTTCAAGGACAAATTCCTCAGAGCACAAGAACGGTCCATTTGCAATGTGCAGGAAGTCGAGCAAGTGTGGCAGAAGGCCAGCGTGGATGAACAGGGAGCTCCTGACTGCGCTCAGACACAGAAAGGAAGTACACAGGAGGTAGAAGCAGGGGCATGCTACTTGGGAGGGATATAAAGACACCGTGCGTGCAAGTAGAAATGCAGTCAGGAAAGCCAGAGCTCGGCTGGAGTTGAATGTAGCAAGGGAGGTGAAGGACAACAAGAAAGGTTTCCCTAAGTACATCAGTAGCAAAATGAAGACTAAGGAGAGCATGAGCTCATTGTTCAATGGGGCAGGGGACCTTGTGACAAGCAACAGGGAAAAGGCTGAGGTACTCGTTGCCTTTTTTGCCTCATTTTTCACTGGTAAGATCTGCCCTCAGGCCTCCCAGGTCCCTGAGCATCCTAGCAGAGTCTAGGGGAGTGAAACAGTAGCCACAGTAGAGGAAGAAAGAGTTAGGGACCACTTAACCCACTTGGACATACACAAGCCCATGTGATCAGATGGCATGCATCTGAGGGTGCTGAAGGAGCTGGCCAATGTCATCTTTGAAAGGTCATGGTGATTGGAGGAGGTTCCTCATGACTGGAAAAAGGCAGATGTCACACCCATCTTCAAAAAGGGTGGGAAGGAGGATCCCAGGAACTACAGGCCAGCCAGTCTCACCTCAGTCCCTGGAAAGGTTATGGAGCAAATCCTTAGAAGCCATTTCTAAACACATGAAGGACAAGAAGGTGATTGGGAGCAGCCAAAATGGCTTTACCAAGGGAAAATCATGCTTTACCCACCTTATTGCTTTCTATGATGTGGTGACTGGTTCTGTTGACAAGGGGAGGAAAGTGGATGTTGTATACCTTGACTGAAGAAAGGCTTTTGACACGCTCTCTCACAGTCTCCTCATCACCAAATTGGTATGGTGTGGGCTGGATAGGTGGGCGATAAGGCAGGTGGAAAATTGGCAGGACCGCTGGGCTCAAAGAGTTGTGATCAGTGGTGCAAAGTCCAGCTGGGGCCCAGTAACTACTGGGGTCCCTCAGGGATCAGTACTGGAACCAATACTGTTTCATGTCTTCATTAACAACCTGGACAAAGTGCACTCTTGGCAAGTTTGCAGATGGCACCAAATTGGGGGGAGTAGTCAGTGTGCTGGAGGGCAGGGGTGACTTTCAGAGGGACCTGGACAGGCTGGAGAAACGGGCTGACAGGAACCTCATGAAGTTCAACAAAAACAAATGCCAAGTCCTGCACCTGGGCTGGAATACAACAGTACAGGCTGGAGACTGACTGCCTAGGAAGCAGCTCTGCAGAAAAGGACCTGGGGGTCCTGGTGGACAACAAATTGAATATGAGCCAACAGTGTGCCTTTGCAGCAAAGGAGGCCAACAGCATCCTGAGCTGTATTAGTAACAGTGCAGCCAGCAGTTCCAGGGAAGTGATCCTTTCCCTCTCTTGTCTTGGCACTTGTGAGACCTTATCTGGAATAGTGTCCACTTTTGGTCTTCCCAGTACAAGAAAGACATGGGCATACTGGAGCAAGCCCAGTTCCTTTGTGTGCCTGAACATGGCTTCCAGGAGGATTTGCTCCCCAACCTTCCCAGATTCTGAGGTGAGTTTGACCAGTCTTTATCTCCTTGGATTCTCCTTCTTGAAGATGGATGTGATGTTTGCCTTTCTCCAGCCATCAGGAACCCTCAGGGTCATCTCATCTGGTTCCATGGACTTGTTTGTGTATGTCCAGTTGGCTGAAGTGCTCCCTAACTCAGTCTTCCTCTACTGTGAGTAATACTTCCCTGCCCCAGAGTCTGCCACTAGGCTCAGGGATCTGGGAGACCTGAGGGCCAACCTTACCTGTAAAAAACTGAGGCAAGGAAGGCACTGAGTTCCTTAGTCTTTTTGATGTCCTTAAGCTATTAGATTCCATGCTCCGGTGAGCAGCAGGCACATGTTTTCCTTAGCCTTTCTTTTGTTGATGCTGTACTTATAGAAGCCCTTCTTGTTGCCCTTTACATTTCTTGCTAGTTCCAACTCCAGCCAAGCTTTGGCTTTCCTAACTAAATCCTTGCATGTGTCTCCATATTCCTCCTGAGTAGCCATTCCCTGCTCCCACCTTCTGTGTACTTCCTTTTTATCTTTGAACTCAGTCAGGAATCCCCTGGTCATCTATGCTGGCCTTCTGCCACCCTTGCTCGACTTCCTGCATGTCTGAGTGGATTATTCTTGTGCTTTGAGGAGGTTGTCTTTTTGAGGATCAACCAGCCCTCCTGAGCCCTTTGCACTTTAGGACAGTCTCCCATAGTATCTCGCTAAGCAGGTCCCAAGCCAAAATCTGCTCTCCTGAAATCCAGGGTTGTAATTTTGCTATGTATCTTGCTCACTTCTTTCAGGATCTTCAAGTTCATCCTCATCGTGGCTGCTGCCAAGGGTGCCATTGACCTTTATGTCCCCAACCTGGTTTTTGTTTGTGGGTGACAGGTCCAACATTTTCCCCTAGTTGGTTTGTTATCTCCATCAAGAGCTTGTATTCAACACACTCAAAAAAATTCCTGGATCGTTTTTTGTCCTTTCATGTTGCCTTTCCATCAGATATTGGTGTGGTTGAAGTCCCTCATGAGTACCATGGCCTGTGATCATGTGGGCTTTTTCCAGTTGCGTAAAGTTTCTCTACTTCCTCTTGATCAGGTGGTCTATAGCAGACATCTCCCCAGTGTTGTGGTTTAACCGCAGCTGGCAACTAAGCGCCATACAGCTGCTCGCTCACTCCCCACCCAGTGGGGTGAGGGGGGAATCAGAAGGGTAAAAGTGAGAACACTCGTGGGTTGAGATAAAGACAGTTGAATAGGTAAAGCAAAAGTGGCGCGCACAAGCAAAAAGCAAAGCAAGGAATTAACTCACTACTTCCCATCGGCAGGCAGGTGTTCAGCCATCTCTAGGAAAGCAGGGCTCCATCATGCATAACAGTTACTTGGGAAGATATACCCCATAACTCCGAATGTCCTCCCCTTTCCTCCTTCTTCCCCGCAGCTTTTATTGCTGAGCATGACGTCATATGGTCTGGAACATCCCTTTGGTCAGTTGGGGTCAGCTGTCCCAGCTGTGTCCCCTCCCAGCTTCTTGCCCACCCCCAGCCTGCTCGCTGGTGGGGCAGTGTGAGAAGCAGAAAAGGCCTTGACTCTGTGTAAGCACTGTTCAGCAATAAGGAAAACATCCCTGTGTTATCAACACTGTTTCCAGCACAAATCCAAAACACAGCCCCATACCAGCTGCTAGGAAGAAAATTAACTCTATCCCAGCCAAAACCAGTACACCCAGGCATCACCTGTGTTGGTCTGTTCTCTGATTTGTACTCACATTCTCTTGACTGACTCCACCCCCACTCCAGGGCAAAGTTGTGTGTGTTTGAGCTACTCCTTTGCACAGAGCACAACCCCTCCCTGCCTCTTGTCCAGCCTGTCCTTTCTGAAGAGCTTCATCCATCCATGGCTGCACTTCATTTATGTGACCTATCCCCCACATCTCTATCTATGATGACCTCTATCATGACCTGTCCCCCCACAATCCCAATGGGAACAGAGCCCTGCAACTGTGCCCAGAATATTGATTTATCTTGGTTTTGTTGTGTGTGTGTCCCTCTCCATGCTGCATGCATTTATGTGCAGGCAATTGAGATGGGCTCCCACTTGTGCTGCTTTCACAGGGAAAGTGAGGGCCTACCTGTTCCCTGGGTACTTCCTCCATGCTCCAGTTCCTTTATTTCTTTTTTTTATTATTATTATTATTTTCCTTTATTTTCAGGCTTTGGTCATCATGACCTGTCAGACCTAGTTCAAAGTCCTCCTCCTCAAGTTGGCAAAGATGCCCCACTTTGTCAGGTGGTTCTTGTTTCTTCTCAGCAGTCCTCATCAATCAATTAGAATCCCATGAACACTAGCTGTGCAGTCAGGTGTTAACCTATAGGATGCATCTGTTCCTACCAGAGCCTTTTCCCTTCACCTGCAGTATTGTGAAGAACACCTGGGCTCTCATGTGCTTCACCTTTGTTCCCAGACCTCTGTTGTCACTTGTGATTTGCTCTAGGTCTCTTTTTTGCAATGTTACCAGCATCCACACAAATGAGCAGTAAGGGGTAATAGGTCAAAGGACTGGACGAGCTTTGGCAGCATCTCTGTAATATCCTGTATCTGGGCCTCCAGCAAGCAACAAACCTCTTGTGACAGATCCTTTCCTACAAGAAGACAGAACCAGTGGTGCGTGATGGGAGGATGAGAGGCAACGGGCATAAGCTGAAATAAGAGAGGCTCTGACTTAATATAAGGAGAAAACTTTTTCACAATGAAGTCAATCAAGCAGTAGAACAGGTTGCCCAGAGGGGTTGCAATCTCTGCCTTTGGATGTTTTCAAGACCTGACTGAGCAACCTGGTCTGAATTCAGTGTTGACCCTGCTTCGAGCAGGATGCTGGACTAGGGACCTTCTGAGGTCCCTTGCAATCTGAATTATGGTCAGCAGATGGGTCCCCTGCAAAAGGGAGACTCCAACTGCAGTCACCCAATGTTCCTTCTTGGTGCTAATGCACAGTTCTATGGGGTGTACTGTGGCAAGTTTTTGGTAGCCAGGGGTGGGACTGCAGGGGTGGCTTCTGTGAGAAGAGACCAGGGGCTGCCCTGTGCCAGACACAGACAGTTCTAGCCAGCTCCGCAACAAATCCACTGCAGGCCAGAGCTGAGCCAATCAGCGAAGCTGGTGGCACCTCTATGAAACCATATTTAAGAAAGGGCAAAACGCCACATGGCAGAGAGAGGAGTGAGGAAATAAAAAGTGTGAGAAACATCCCTGTGAACACCAAGGGCAGAGGAGGAGGGGGAGGAAGTGCTCCAGGTGCCAGAGCAGATATTCCACTGCAGCCCATGGAAGAGACCACAGTGGAGCAGGTATTTCCCTGCAGCCCATGGAGAGGAGCCACACTGGAGCAGGGGAAAAGTGTGAGGAGGAAGGAGTGGAATAGACAAAGTGTTATTAACTGACTGCAACCCCCAAATCCCCATAGTTGCCATCACGGAAACGTGGTGGGATGATTCGCATGATTGGAGTGCTGCAATGGATGGCTACAAGCTCTTTAGAAGGGATAGGCAAGGAAGGAGAGATGGTGGGGTAGCGTTATATGTTAGGGAGTGCTTTGATTGCTTAGAACTTAATGTTGGACATGAGAAGGTGGAAAGTTTATGGGTAAGGATAAAGGGGAAGGCAAATGAGGCAGATATCTTGGTAGGAGTCTGCTACAGACCACCCAACCAGGATGAAGATACCGATGAGACATTCTTCCAACAACTAGATGTCTCGCATTCGCCAGCCTTTGTTCTCGTGGGGGA
>VZRW01001797.1:0-19464 GCA_013398125.1 Aegotheles bennettii
ATGATTCTATGATTCAAAAATGCTGTTTTCAATGGCTCAATGTCCAAGTAGAGATCAGTGATGAGTGGTGTTCCCCAGTGGTTGGTACTGGGACCAGTGTTCTTCAACATCTTTGTCAGTGACTTGGACAGTGGGATTGGCTGCACCCTCAGCAAGTTTGCTGATATCACCAAGCTGTGTGGTATGGTTCAAAGGCAGGAGGGAAGGGATGCCATCCAGACGGACCTTGACAGGCTTGAGAGATGGGCCCGTGAAAACCACATGAAGTTCAATAAGGCCAAGTGCAAGGTCCTGCACCTGGGTCAGGGCAATCCCAAGCACAAATACAGACTGGGTGAAGAATGGATTGAAAACAGCCTTGAGGAGAAGGACTTAGGGTGTTGGCTGATGATAAGATCAACATGAGCTGGCAGCGTGCACTTGCAGCCAAGAAAGCAAATGGTGTCAGGGGCTGCATCAAAACAAGCGTGAACAGCAGGTCAAGGGAGGTGATTCTCCCCCTCTATTCTGCTCTCATGAGACCCCACCTGGAGTACTGTGTTCAGTTCTGGTGTCCCCAACATAAGAAGGACATGGAGCTGTTGGAGAAAGTACAGAGGAGGGCCACAAATACGAGCAGAGGGCTGGAGCACCTCTCCTATGAAGAGAGGTTGAGAGAGTTGGGGTTGTTCAGCCTGGAGAAGAGAAGGCTCTGGGGAGACCTCATAGCAGCCTTGCAGTACCTGAAGGGGGCCTACAGGAAAGCTGGAGAGGGACTTTTTACCAGGGCCTGGAGTGACAAGACAAGTGGAAATAGGTTCAAACTGCAAGATTTAGGTCAGATATTAGGACAAAATTCTTTTCTATGAGGATGGTGAGACACTGGCACAGGTTGCCCATAGACGTTGTGGTTGTCCCCTCCCTGGCAGTGTTCAAGGCCAGGTTGGATGGGGATTTGAGCAACCTGGTCTAGTGGGAGGTGTCCCTGTCCATGGCAGGGGGGTTGAAACTAGGTGGTCTTTAAGGTCCCTTCCAACCCAAACCATTCTATGATTCTATAAGGCTGTTTTATTCCACCTTCACTTTAACAATTCTGAATTCAGGTGTTTATTTTACTATGTAACTTGAAACTGTAGTGCACTCCCAGTTATGCCACATCTGGCTTTCTGATTAGGGAGAGACCCTGTAGCCTGTTTTTTCTCATGTAGTTACCTGCAATGATGAACTGAAATGCACAGTTAGGGACCTAAGTAAAAATGTTGTATTTTTTCTATAGCTGATAGACCTATCTTCTGTTGGCACCAGGCAGTCCCTGGAACATGAGGGCTTTTTTAAGGACATACACTGGTAGCAGTGCAAGGTGTTTGCTGGTGGAGAAGGCTCAGTACCTGCAGTTCTTTCAGCTCCTCTGTAATGGCATCAATGTCCCTCAGGAGGCCCAGAATTTCCTGCATGGCACCCAGGGAGTGTTGTCGTCTTTGCAATTGATCCAGAAGATCCTGCCATTGTTTTGAAATGCTGTTTTGCCTACAAAGGAAGGGAGAAAAATAACCAATTTGGACCAAAGACTTTGTGCAGCACTGGGAGGTTCTCAGTGCTTGCAGCTTTAGAGAAGCTAAATGAACAGATTACTCTTGCCACTAGTGCAAGAGGACAGGTGTGACCACAAAAACAGGTCAAAGCAATGTTGTTATTTAACTAGTGTGATCATGGGGAGGAATTTTGACCAGTACATCAACTGTCATTGACCTGTTTAATTTTGACAATTTTATGGATCCTTACACACATGAGATGTCACACCACACCTGACACAATGGAAAGTCTTTGAAAAAAGATGTGGTCTTTAAATGGCTGCTTAAAATAAAAATCTAAACCATAGTATGAGTCACAATCTGATCTCATAAAGAGTTTGTTTCCCCTTTTATAAGTGTTTTTCTTAGTTTTCATACATGTTTCTGATTTTTTCTCAACTTAGGAAAGCATTGAAATACCAGAAGAGAAGTATGGCATGCTTAGCCATTCTGAAATCAGGCTATCCAGATAATCAGAGAAGTCATAATTTCTCAAGGTTTGCTCCAAACTGAAGTCAATCTGAGAAGATTTTGTGCTTTATCTAATCTGTATTACCCCAAACTACAGACTGAAAAAGAGATGTGTTGATTTGGGAAAAAAAAATATCCCTCTAAGCATTTTGGATGGAACATAGGATTTTGGCAGAACAAGTGTTCTCATATAAAATGAAAATATTTTTAACTTCCACCAGAAATCAGTTTGAGAGTTTGACCATTCAAGAAAAAAAATATTAAAATGCTAAAGATGATGAAGTATTTGCCTTATCCACTGAAACTCTATTCTTCACAGGTAGAAGAAATTCCTGCCAGTTCTACTCATGAGGAGCAGAACTACGATTCATAGCTACAATTCAGTTTCTTCCACCACACCACAGAATTTTAACCAATTTCAAACTCCACCACTACACAGTCTTACAACTGTCACTCACTTCTTCATTATTTGATCTTTGCCATGATAGTTCTCCTGGCTGATGATTCTGGCCATTTCATCCAAAGCTGTGAAGCGTTCCCTCCTGGGGAGTACATCTGCCACAATGGCTTCCAGCTTCTTACTGGCAGCCTCCATCCTGTCTGCGCTCTCTGGCCAGAAGTCCTGTTTCCCAATCACTTTCCTCATGTCTTCCAAGTAGGACTCACGCAGGGCTGCCTTCTTCAGGAACCTCTGGGCTAGCTGTTCCAACCTTTCTAGCCTCAGCATCTCCTTCTGCAGGGCTTTTCCCCGGTTGTGCTCTGCCTTTTCCAGGATAACCCAGTGCTTTTCCACATCCTGCAGCATCCTCCCCTCCGGGGGCAAGTATGGACGTTGGTTGTTGGCTCTCTGCTTGGTCCTGATATTGAAGAGATGAGCTTCAATCATGCCTTTCTCTTGATATTTGAGAGGTTTCTCCACAGTGCGGAAGGTCTTGAAGTTGGCCATGAGCAGCCACATTTCCTGAAGAGAGTTAGGGAAGTGATGGTCATCCAGTTCCATTACCTTCTGCTTAATCCATTTCAGAAGGCCAGAGACCATCTGCTCATACAGAAGCTTCAAGTCATCTATCTCCTTCAGGAAGAACACAATCTGTGGTGGGAATATGAAGTTACAACCACATAAGAAGCAGAACAAAACAAGGTAGAGGAACAGAAAAGAACATCTTCATAAACCAAGTTAGGATTGAAATAGTTGAATATGTGTCAGGAAAATAGTATTTAACAAGCAGGTCGCCACAGTCATCATACTTTTATAGCAATGTGGAGATAGCTGTCACATTTAAGGCCAGGTGAAATCCAGAGTAACCTTCCATAAAACACAGATATATATTATTTAATGTTTAATTTCAGTTTTTATTTCAGAAAATGTAAATTTTGAAATAAACAGCATGCTTGTGGAAGACTGTCAGCTGTTCCTAGGTGGGCTGACTAGAAAGCAAGACTCCTAAACCGAGGGTTCAGATTTTTTGTTTCACAATGGAAAAAAACACAGATTTTTTTTCCCATTCTTATTCCTAAAAAAAACCCAATTCTATCCCACTTCATATGCAAGTACTCCCTCTTAGTTTCACCACTTTAGGCTGTAGAAAAACATCTGACAAGATTCTGGTTCTCTCACATGCCCACAGCAGACTGTGATCAAACAGCCCCTTCTCAATTTCTTCTGTTGGAGATGTTTTTCTTTATATAAATTACTAGAGAATGTCTTGTAGCCAAACAGGGGCTTGGTGAGGATATTAACTCTGATTCAATACTAATTTTCCAAATCCAGGACATTTATCTATTTCATTTGTGGCCTTACCTGTCTTTTTTTTAAGTTCAGGTAAACACTGAAGCAGACAGTTAGAATGAAATCAGTAATGAAACAAAAAGTGTTAGAATAAAAGAATTCTTTCTATTTTACAGTTTTTCCCATCTTTGCCTTTTTACTTTATATTACTTTTTGCCTATGCCATAACTTAGTAGCTCTTCTGCAGATGTGAAGTTTAAGGCTAAACAATGTTATCTGTCTCTATCATTCCCCTGAGCCTGCCTGACCAAACGGGCAGATTAGTAAGGGAGATGGCATTGAGCAAAGACCCAGATCCTGCAAGAATCTGCTTTTATCTATCAGAAAGTACACCTGGCAATGAATAAGCGTCACGGTGTTGGAAGAAGAGTAAAACAGCACCAATCTTTAGTGCAGGAAAAGCAGCCCGTGACGTCAGGGCTCCCAGTCCTCAACAAAAGATCCAGGCAAATGCACGGCCACCTCACATGGGAGGGGGAAAGCAGATTTTCCTCCCCAGACTGTTTCTCTCTGCCATACTAGTCACACACATAGTCTGAACTCAAAGGCTTCCTTGACACATTCAGGCTTCCCTCCTCAATCCTATTAGTAAATTCAGAGCTGCCTATTTGAGGGGACTAAGGACATGAAGAGATTAACATCTGTTTCATTCTCCTTGTGAATATCCTTTTGTGTCAGAAATGCAGGAAGACAAGAACACAATGTTAGAGACAGACAAAAATAAGGAAGGAGGCAAAGAGAAAAAGAAGCAGGTAAGAGGAAGGAGAGAGAGAAAAGAAAGAATAAATATACCTATACAAAACTGAAAACAGAGTGAAACATGACAAGAACTGAAAAAGGACAGAGTAAGAAGTATTCTGTTTTTTCCCCTAATACAAAAGTTATGGCCTATTTGATCCTTGTATTTCCTCTAACGGATGGTTTGTGACTCAAAGACTCTGTGACTCGGGTGCATCAGAAGAAAAAGTGTGTCTCCTGGCCAAAATCCAGAGACTCATGTGTAGACCAGTCAAATCCTACTGCCCACCCTCCTCATTGGGGTCCAATTTTTGTTTGACCAAATTCCAAATCCTGCTCTCATCGAATGCTTATCTTCAGAGAACATCATTGTTACCAAGATATGTTTCAGAGTCATCTTGTTCTTGTCCCAGACCAATTTTTATCTGAGCAAACCCTGTTTTACAAAAGTTTTTCACCTTTTCACCACCAGGGAAGTCTTAGTTTGGATTTTTGTTCCTCCCATTAAGCAATGTATTCCCCCTCTCAAGAGAATAGGCAGTTTTACAAGCCTGGATGTTCATATAGGACCCTTCCTCTGTGTGTGTTTTCTGCAAGCTATTTGTTTTGTATTTTTGACAAAACCGTGGTAGGTTATTCTGAAGATAGAGAAGAAATTCTCTCTAAGGAAAGTGATCTTCAGTGGAACAACCATAAAATTCTTTCAATTTTCACTCATGATTGTATGTGAGACAAAACGTAAGTGGAAACTGGAAAATAAACTTTTAGCTTTGTTTTTTTTTCCCCTTCTTTTGCACTCTCTCATTTTTCATGTTATTATTACTATTAGTAGTATTATTATTATTTTGTAACCAACTAAGGAGTTGGAAAGAAAGGATGAGGATTTTCACAGGAAATAAAAATCCAAAGTAGTCTTATAGACTAAAGGATCATCTTTCCTATTAAATCATGAAATTGTTGACTAGGTCTGCTTTTGCCTAGCAATAATCCTTCTAAGATTAATGAGATCTTTATGCCTCAAGCTGCCTTGAAGCCACATTAGTTCTCAAACAGAAACTGTGAGGTCAAAAAGAGATTAATTTTCAGTGAGATAAAAGCAATCCCCTTTAGAGATCAGATATTCTACAGGCACTTCTCAAGATTCAAGTGACAGTAATAGGTCTTTCAAATGGCTGTGCCATTTGGTTCAGTTTGAACGATCCTGAAGTTGAGCTTGCACAAAAATACCTCAAAACCCAAACATTTCCAACATAAATTTAGTTTTATGTATTTAACTTTTAACTTCTGAAGATAGCAATGTGCTTACTTTGGTAAGTCGCTTTTGTATTGTCTGTCCTTGTTTCAGTCTGGAGAAGTAGTGGTAATAGAATGACACATAAGTCATGATGGATCTCTCATCTGGATAGGGTACTGCCACATCCTCAGCATCAAGCAATTTGCTGATTCCTAGCTCTTTCTCAGCAACATCAAAGGCATTGTTCAGGTTTTTGATTGGCTGATCCTGCCGCAGTGAACTATAGTGGATAAGATCAGGCCTGGGAAAAGAGAAAAGCAGGGTGTGGAGGGGAAGAGAGATTTATGTTTGTCATAAATTCTTTCAGATTATAAATGATAAACTGTTTATTAGATTAAGGAATGTGACATTAACACAGAAAGTACTCTGATCCTGGGCTTCATTCAAGAGCGTAACCTCTTGCCTACATAACAAGAAAATTGTCCCTTATGAAGTTGAAGTACCACTCCCAGCAAATGTCTGCCCTTCACTTCTTTTCTCACTCCACTGATGGGTGAAAACCAAAGCCCACTAGAGAGGCAATTCTGAAAAGGGAGGTGACTCCCTGCTGGGGAAGCTAAAGGAACCCACGGTGGTATCCTGCCAGAAGATGCAACAGAACTGTTAATGGGAGAAGAAATGTTCAAGGTTCTCCCAGGTGGTTTCTCTCTCCTGCCTTGGGCTCTTTTCTTCACACTTTTTCAAAGGGCCAAAGAAGGGAGAAAGAAAGAGACTGAGAGGTTGCTTACTCTCTTACAACTGAACCAGAAGGTGTAACTGTTCACCAAGTTCATACAATAAAACCAGTCTCTAAAATGTCTCTAAAAACTTTTGAGAAAGAGCAATGGGAAAATGTCCGAGGGCCGAGGACCAAATAGTGGGCAGCATTGTTCAGATGTGTAATATTCCCTTGGAAATTTCATTTTATGCCCAACAAAATGAACTACAAGCAGAAGTTTTTTGTCCTTCCTTTCTCGGAAAGAGAATGTCCATTTAAGAAAGGAGAGTCTTCAGTGAGGAAGGACAAAGGGAGAATTTAAGTTTCTTGACAAATACTGGTAATTCACACCCTGGAACAACTTGTGCTGGAGCTAGAAACAGCAATGAGCAACTCTTCCTGAACTGATCCATCAGATCTTACCTGTGAGCATGTATGAGTGCGTTGAAGGCCAGCCCATCACTCCAGCTTTTGGAGAAGTCCTTCACATTCACATTGGAATAGCTGGCAGTTTTATGCTGACACCAGAGTAATAAAGCTTCATTAGCAAATAGAACATCAGCTCTGCCTCCAAATTCTTCCTGTGAAGAGAGCAGGGAAAAGAAAGTCAGTGAGAACAATATATGGACGTAGCATCAGTGACTTTACAATTATGTTCCCAAAGATCCCTTTGTATTATTTCTTTCCTGTTCACAAATCCCCTCAAAGCCATGACTTACAGACTGTATCTGCCATGAAGGTAGAATGATTTAACATGACAGTTTCTATTAAAGTAAAACTGATTAAATAAACTCAGAAATTATAATGTGAAATCCAGGTGTTAAAAAGTTTTTAAATGTTTCTCTTCTGCAAGGTTTGTAGAAATAAATGGAAAGCAAAGCTCCATTTATTTGTTTCCTTAGCTGTGAACTAGGTCTCAGAAATGAAAGGTCTAATTATTAACTTTGATTTCCTAATACCTTCATGGGATCTTATCTTTCATGTGCTTAGAGAAGATGTTAAATAATTTAAAAATATCCTATCTATCTCCAAGTTACTGTTTTCTGTTTCTTTGAGAAACTATAAAATGGATTCAATTGCTTTTAGAAATTGCTGAGTAACTCGGTAATATTTTAAGACCTGCATGACCAAAATGGATGGGAAACATCATGAAAATGGTCCTTGTCGGCCTGAAACTCTACAAAGTCTCTGAAGTACTCTAATAGGGCAAAAAGACAAAGACACTGTTTTACCTTATCAAGTTTGATAGACGAAATCTGAAATCGAAGTATAATGATCCAGATAAGTCCCAGGATTAAAGTTCTGTCACCATCTACAATATTCTCAGGACCAATCACTTTTACTTGTACCTGCTAATAAACCAATATCTGTTCAGCATAAAAGTAATTATGTCCAGCTCTCTGAAGGAGGTATCTGTGTAACAAGCTGTTGTTGAAGAGGGTGTTCAAGCTGTTTTCTTAAGAAACAAGTTTTATGCAATGTTTTCATTTGACTATATACATGCAAGCTCCCATGTTCACACCCTAGCTCTCACGTGCACCAAGGATGTTTCAGTGAAAGCATGGCAAAGGAATGGTGGTCTCAAAGATTTAAAGTTCCTATAAGGGTTTTGAAAACTAGTGGTTAAGGAGAGGAAAGAAACAATTCAGTGCTCCTTTCCTCCAAAGGAGTGGTGGCAGGCCAAACTCAGAGACCATCTCTTCTGTCTGGTCTCTAGACAGCAAGTCAGTATATAGTTCTTGGGCTCACCAAACCATATAAACATCCTACTAAACAAGCCATTGCTGCCTTCTCCACTGCTATTACCTGAGCAGAAAGCAGAGTTGTAGTTTATGCCAACAAGGCAATACCTCTTCAAGAAGTCTGAGCATGCTATACCGGCTCCTGCTATCTGCATCATCCCCTCTCTGGAGGCTGGATTCATGTGGCAAGTGCATGTGTCAAGTGATGGTTGGCTGGTCCAGCTGACAGAGCCTGGATGTGCACATACCACTGGGTTACACGGTGTGTACCCTTAGCAGGCATGTGAGCTCTGTGGTGTATTGCAAAACATCCAGACATTATATACTTTTCCACACTACTGCTATGAAACCCCTCTGCTTCTTTGGAATTCATAGCATAGAGTTTTGTGTGATGATTTTCCAGAGGGGTTTCCAATAAATTGTTTGCTTGGAAAAGAAAATAAATTACATACTATCTTTTAGTTGAAATAAGGATGCACAAACTAGAATAAATACAACCACTGCAGTGACTTGCTGAAACTGTTAGAACCAGAGCTCTAAAAATCTCCATTTTCATACCATGTAGCTTCACATCTGCCTAATGATGATTGCTCTCACACAACATCTGGAAAAACATAACATCTAGAAAGATATAGAAATGCAGTACATTTTCATTTAGGTGCAACTTGTTTGGGAGGAACATTGTTTATAAGTCATGTTGTTCAAATAACAAATTCAAATCTGATGACTTCTTTTTCTTTTAATAAACCCTTTGGCCTGTCTTCAAAGAATACCTTATTGTGTATTAGAGGGGGAAATCATGATCAACATAATACTATGATTAGTAGCAAACATAAGCTATTGTGATCTCTAATATCAATATTAACTTACCTTGGATTTCAGAAATGTGATTGCTTTGCTGTTGTTCTCTAAAAAATGCACTCTCATCTTTCCCCGGTTCGGTCTGGGCAAAGCTTCTCCAGAGAGCAGCTCCAGGAGTTGCATGAGAGAGATGCCATCCTTCAAGTCTGTGTAAAGATCTTCTATCTCAACCTTTACCTGCAAATACCAGCCAGACAATACAGACTCTGGCTGAACATTTGGCCCACAGAACCCTCTACTTCTAATACTAAACAAACAACACATTTTTGGTGTTTCACTGAATCTTCTGGATGTCAGTGCCTATATGCAAAACGTGATGAATTTTAATTCACAAAAAGATGAATGAGCAGAAGGACTGACATTATTTATGAAAGTAGGGTGAAGGAAAAAAAACAACCAACCACCAGAATTGGCAAATTAAGAAAAAAGCAGGAGACTTAGAAAAATATAAAACCCCCCAGCATTTACAAAATCAAACATTTTGAAAGTGCTGACATTTCTCAATTCAAATAAATCTTTTCAAATTTTTATTCTGAGTAATGCATTTCATTTAAAAATTGATAATCCCATTCAGTGACTCAGTTTTCACAGCATAGTCTCAACAAAGTCTGCTACAGCCTGCTTAGACATGTGCTACCACCCAAAATCTCCATATTTTTAGCCAGAGTCCCACACTAAGCAGAAGATAAAGATCTTTTGCAAAAATGTATTTCATTTCTGCCAGCAGTGAGGTCACCCAGTGCTTAGGTGATACAACATGACATAGTGTGTACTCTGACCTAACAAGAACTTGCCCTGGGCGTTTCTTTTTGGCCTGACGCCACTAGCCATCAAGAAGTGGCATTAAAACCATACCACACACCCAACAATAATTTACTGTGATTTTGAAATGGCGGAAACTAATCTTTTTGTCTCGAGAAAAAAATATTCTGAAGTTAAGTAGCAGCTTTTTAAATGGAGACAATAGTTACATGTAGGGGGGAAAAGCACAAGAAACAGACATGCACTTTTTCATTCCTGACCAATTATTAATCAGTTTAACAGATCTTTTCTCCACAGAAAGAATAAAACACTGAAAAAGTAAAAGCAACTCAGAGAGACTAAGTCTGTACTCTGTGTGGAACAAGAATTCACAATTTTCTTTGGCTAATTATCTCCATGAAAAATTCCTTGTTTAGTTGCCAACTTTATTTCTTATTGCATATTAAATAACCCTAAAATATGTCTACAGTATATGACCATAAAAAAAGGTAAAGCTGTTACATTCTGTGAGACTTCTATAAATGAATAATAGTTCCATTTAGATTTTTAAGAAAGTCTTCATATATCTGCTTTATGCCTCACCCAACAATAGTTTTAAGTTTTGTTGCATCTTTCTTCTCATAGAGATATCAATCACAGATGGCTTAACAAATTCAATCCAATAGCATCCTTAGTGTTAGCCTTGAAGTAGTCAACAGTGCAATTGAAAATACTGCAGTGTCCTGTAGTATGATTCAATGATGTTAAAGTGTGTGTTGAAAAGCTGAGGCTACACTGCTGAGAAGACCGAGATAAACTGTTAGGCTCCACACTGATTCTTACCATATATGGCTTGGAAAGCTCTCACAGGCTTTTTTCCCCATGCTTTTTATGATACATGAACAAGTACTGTGCACGAAGTTATGACTGACATTTTAAACTTTGAACTTGAAGTTGTTTTTAAAATGAGAAAATATATATATTTATCTGTAGTTGAACAGAATTAATTTCCTACATTATAAAAACCCAGTTTTCTGCAGGTGGCAAAATGAGAATGTATTTTTAAGTTGTTCTCTCACGGTAAGAAAAATAAATTCAAAAGTTTGTTGTGCTCTAAGGCTGCCTTTCCACCAATCAATAACTTAAAACATTACACTGAATAAAATGCATCTAGTACTAAACCATCCTATAATAGTGATGAGCAAGAATGGAACCAAGAGGCCTAGTCCTGCTTGGTGTTGCCAAGATTCATTTTCTTTAATGTCAGCTACAGACTCTAGAAAAGGGAATTGGGTCTGGATGATGTAATTCCCTACCGCAACACAGCTACATCACTTGTGCCTGAAGTAAGTTTATCTGCAGTAAGTCTGGAGACTTTTGGAATATGTTGGAGTTAGTTCATACACGCAAATCAAATGTACGCTAGCTCTGAAGCTGTATGGAAGTCTGGGACTTACTGAAAACAAACCAGTCTCTACCTGCATAGTAGATTTTCTGAAATTGCTAGACCTAAGACACCTTTTTCAGAGCCATTGAGCACCAACTCAAGATGGAGTGATCAGGCAAAGCAGAAAGACACAAATTTTGGCTTGAATTGAACATTGTTTGGGGAAATCCAGATATTTGCAGATGCTTTACTTGTAGGGAAAAAAAAAGAGCAAATAAAGATCTTCCTCTGAGATGATCACTGAGAAACAGTGGGTATTGCAATATGACAGGATTATGAAGTCTACAAAAGTGAACCCTAATTTCAGGGAAGACTTGTAACGTGGACAATAGAAACAGATGTAAGATAAAAGATACAGGCTGGAGCACTCTGGTTAGACAAAGCCTTCCTTGCTTGCATATGTGCATAACAACACCACTCAGGAAAATACGCAAAAAATAACATAAAATAAGAATACAGCAGGTGAAATAAATAAATTAAAAAACAGAAAACAGTTCCCAGATTGAAGGAGCTACTTACACTATTCCTGAAGAAGACATTGTTCATCCAGTTGGTGAAGGTTTTCTTTTGCATGGACATACGCTGCTCCTGCAGCTTTTTGATATGATCTTTTTCATATTCCGTACCCATGGTCACCTGGGAAGTCAGAAACTTCAGTGAGGTCCTTGGTACTGAAGAGATCTGCCTGACCAGCTACAAAAAACAATAACATGCCCAGTGTATACAGGGAACCCAGCCCCAATGAGTACAAGATTCAATACCACACCCAGCATAATATCTTAATTTCCTTTTGCTTGTACTTTGCACTTTAATTTTACTCAACTTTATTCTTAATTTACTTGAGTTCTCCCTTTTAAAATATAGCTTTAATTTCAGGATGGAAATGTGACATGTATCTATGCAGCTTTATTATCTTTCAGTCAATTCATCCCATGAGGACCACCATGATCTGAAAGGCATCAATAACTTCCTTGGGTGTGCTGGAAGCATTTGACAAAGAATTGATGTTAAACCCTGTCAGAAAGAAGGATCTGCAGATCACTTCAAATATGATGCTTGAAAGTGCGTTATGTTCTCTGAGGACTGGTTGAGATACTGATGTTGGCTTTCAGAACACAGTATTTCCAGCAGAATTCAAATAGCTGCTTAGAAAGGAGACGGAACAAGCTTGGTTCTTTCCTCTCTTGAGTTCAGTTTCTGCATATCTGTCACTGTAAGGACTGTGACACAGTTTCATAATCACACGGACAAGGTCCTGGACTGGGAGTTGGGAAGTGTTATTCCTCTTCCCAAGGCTGTCACAAGACTTGTCTGCCTCATCCATATCAGTGAAAAATCAGGCTTGTAATTCATCACAGCACTCCAGGTGAACATTCAGGAAGATTAGAAAGTAGAAGTCTTCCCTTTAGAGTCTGTGACATAATAAACTGGGTTTCAACTCAACTGAACAACTCTTTTGGAGTCATTTGTCTTATGGTGTAAATCTGTAACAGCAATGACCTTGTTGCTATGAAGGTGAGAGAATCACTTTAAAAAAGATAAAATCAGCATAAGACCCATAGCTACAGACATCTTTAGTGACCAAAAATCACCTGCTTGGACTACTGCCATAATTATAAGTATTACCTGGATATCAGCCTAGTTGCAAAACCAAGAAACCTGTTGTAATGGTGGAAAAGAGGTTCCTGCTGCTGTCAACCCACTGCAAAAAGAAAAGGGAATGAAAAATTAGCAAACTGACAAACGACTTGCTTTCCAAATATTCAGTGTCCACCTGAAGGGCAGATATTCAAAGAATTGCCTTTCCCTGCCAGACGTGTGATATTAACTGACTCCCATGTAATAAACCCATATAGTTAACCCATATAATAAAGCCAATTCTGAATTTGTCAGGTGGTCCTCAGAATGTCTGCAGGCTCCTTTTTAAAAAAAGGTTGTTATCCAAGCACTGTAGCCACCCTGACCAATGACGAAACTGATTTAGCTTAGGTGCAAAGGAAGGTTGTTTATTGAGCTACTGCCTCACACAACAGCTCACCTGCTAGAATTAAGTTAGAAATGCTCCCTGCATTGGTAGATGATTACCTGATCTGTAATAGATTATCTGCATTTGCAGGATGCAAATGCAGTACTAAGAGCCAAATCTGGTTATTATGATACATTACAGAAGAAAAAGATCAAAGAACATTAAAAAACACAATCTTACTCGGGTTTGGAGGAACTCCTTTCTGACATTCAGCAGTTGGTCATGCTGGAGAATGACTTTCAGTTGTAGATCCACTTCTATTCCTACATTCAGCTTGCTGTTTCCTTGCAAAGCAACCTTTGAATTCAGGAACAGAGACCAAGTATTTATGATCTACCTATGAACCTTTCATCTGATCTGAAGGAAATAACCCATCAGAACACAATGAGTAAAGGTTATCATGGGCCTTGTCCATTTCTTATGCTCAAAAATAATGTATGAACAGCATCAAAATTGCTATAAGGCAGTGAAAATAGTCATCCACCATGCAGATGCTTTGGTAAAGAGCATCTTCAACAATTTCACTGCAGGCTCTGACTGATCATAGACTGCTTTTCTAAAGGAATTCTTACCTGGGAAATTGAATCTGACAATGGAGTCTGAAAATGAAAGCACAGCAGAGGGTACAAAGATCAGAGCAATTCCCAAGTGATTAAATTGGGATACAGCAAATGAGAAGGTGAAATTGTGAAGTGTTAGGAATTTACCAGTCACTGCTTTGAGGGAGCTCATGTGCACAGATACCTGCTGCTGGCAGGGCAAACTGTGACCAAGCTGGCAGTGCCAGCTGCTTCCAAAGTTTACTATTGATGGACTTCTCATTAATAATAAAAGGGAAAATAATTCTGGTAATTTATACAGCAGTGAGTCCTTTCTGTCACTTACAAGGTCACAAAAGCACAGTACACATTGACCTAGAAACACTGCCAAGAGCCAGAGGGTTGCTGCTGGAAAAACACTGCTAGAAAATGGGCAGGCATCTGAAGTTCCAGGATGTAAAGTGAAGATGTCCAGCTCAGACACGAGGTAAGGGATAGAAGTTTTTTCCCTTCTGACAAGTGTAGTTTAGTCAGCATTCAAAAGTGACAGGACAAAACACATAAGAAGTGAACAAAGCCCTCAAAGCTCATTGAAGATAAAACTTGATCAACAAAATCTGTATCTTCATACACACACCTAGAGAACATATATAGAGTCACATAAGCCAGCTAAAAATAAAACATTGGATACATATGTTACAGGGATTAGTCAAAAAATTCCCTCTAAATTCCTGGACTTGTGTTCACCAACCATCTAATACAATTTAACTCCTAACGATCATTAAATGGGATAATGATGACAGAAGGAAAAGGATTTAAATTCAGAAACTGTTTACATCTCTTCTGTAAGCTCATTGCTTGGTTCTAATTCCACTCTTCTCTTTTCTGTCTTGCTTTTAGTTATACCTACGTTCTTCTAAAGGTAGGATTATAGGCTGTTGGTTTAAATCTGGTACAGGGTGGCTAGGTTGTACGTGTTGAGAAAATGTCCTTGCCCCTATCAAGTAGAAGGCAGAGGACCAGTAGGTGATTTGGCCCTGGAGGCAGGCATTTCTCCCTATTACAAGTTATAAATTATCTAAACAATTAAATGTGTGAAACCACTGTCTTTGCTTTTTATGATCATACAAGGCAATCAAAGATCTAGTATAAAATTCTCTAACTTCTGAATATCTATCATCTCCAATTGTAGTATCTATCTACAGTTCAAAGTTAAAATGGTGGACATTTATGTGACACTGATAAATAAAGCCCTTTCCTCAGTTATTTATACCCTAACGAGGTAAGAGGAAGGGCACAACAATATTTGCATGCAGTTTCCTGGAGGAATCAGGAAAAAAAAAATCACACCTCCAGGCTAATTATGGGCACTCTTTTGCTCCTTTCACAGAGAAGGGGAGCCTTGCCACTGACCTCAGGAAGGAGACAGGCCCAAGGAGCACCCTCCCCTTGCCCTGTTTTCAGTTTGAAATGGTTTTCCATAATGGCAGCAGCATTTTCTTGTTTCTTCACAGGAAGGACCCTGATGTGGGATTCCCTTCTGCATATTAGCAGCCATGTAAGCCATATTAGTTTTTTTAGCGCCCTTTCTTATCTGCCCACAATCCTGTTCTTCTTAAGAGGAAAGCAGAGACTGCGGAGATCAGACTGCATGCCCAAGCAGACTGCCTTGTAGTCTCAAAGCTCCTCTGCCCCCAGCCCTTCCCTCACTGCTCTTCCACACCTGGCAACACCACCTAAAACAAAGGGATGCGACATTTCTTTTCTACCTGTTTGAAATTTTATTTGTGTTTGTTTTTTTTTTTTTAATATAGTTCTCCTCCTCTTCCTCCAACACGTATGTGAATTCCCAGCTCCTCTCTAAGCCAGGAAGAAATGTTTAATCCCTCTGTCACAAAGAGCACAAAGGTGACAGTCAGAGGAGCAGCAGCAGGTTGCCAATGCCCAGTTTGCTGCTCCCACTCCCACCCCTGACCTGAGTAAGGGCTGATCACCATGAGCTTTCCCAGGACAACAGAGGGAGTACTGTGGGGGCCTCCCTGGCCCTGCTCTCCAAGCTGCATCACTGGCTTCCTCCTGTCATTGCCCTCGCCCACTGAGATGGAGGAGTCTGCCAGAGAGGAATGCATTTACACAGGTTGGTGCAGACGGCTTCATGTGCCAAAGTGTCCCTACATAAGGCCATTCACAGCTGAGAGTCCTGTAACTGAGCCCTTCATTGTACCAAGCTAGTACATCTATGCTCTGAGCTGCCACTGAGCAAAGCCAGCTTCAATTTAAAATCCACGTGGCCATATTCATGCCTGCTCTTACAGAAGGCTGAGTTCATTCACATGGCTCAGGTAAAAGGTTTGGCACAGCCCATCACTCTCCATTACATATGCTTTGCATACACACATTCCTCAAGGTACGTGAAAATCCTGCCTGATCTCTGCTAAGGAGAAGGTTCCCCAAATCTCAAAGAAAATAATTATGTTAAGTACAAACATACAAACATGTGTGTGACAGCTCAGCCCTCTACCCCCCACTGTGTATCCAGCCATGCTGCTTCCACATGTAAGAGTCTCAGAACAACATCTAGGCCTTGACACTGTGGAGTAGCAAGGCAGCCCCCTCTCAGGGATATGGCTTTGTAGTCAACGGCGTGCCAAATAAGTGCAGAAACTAACCTGCTGCCTGGGGCCAGCAGCCTGGGTCCCACAGGTAGCCCTCCAGTCTGCCACCCTTCCCAGTTCCAGCAAACAGCTGATGTTCAGTCTCATCAAGGCAGTGTGGACACAGGCGAGATGAACCATGATTCCAAAATATTTCCTAATCACATCTTGAATTACAGCAAATCTTAGACCACACCGTGGCACAGAGGAGCTACACTTTGGATTCTGAGAACACCCGAGAGCAGCAGGCTGTAATTATTACAAGAAGCTGTTTGCTCATTTGGGATACTAAGGCTGAAGAGTCAAAAGCAGTTTAGGAGAATTGTGGAGACCTCCAGCCATCAGTCTGCACAGATTCCCTGCTTTCACAGGCCTCTCAGCTGAACTTTGTCCCTAAATAGCCAAATACTTCTCTCAGCTTCTCTGCCTGAGGGGCTTCAACTCACCACCCCCCAGGCACACATCCCTCTGCCCCCCACATACCTGCCTTCCCAGCGTAGCTGTCACCAGGCGCCCCCAGGGTGCCACCCAGCCGTGGGCAGGGGGGTCCTGGTGGATGGAGCCCCAGCTCCTCTTAAAGCTGAGCTCTGCCTGGGAGGATCTAAACCAGCATCCCAGGATGCCGGGTTGTTATAAACCTCAGCCTCCCCACGCTCTAGTCTAAACTAGAAGTTGCTTTTCTCTTTGAATAGTTGGCTAGCGGCAACATGACATCAACAGGGAGCAGAATTCAAGCAGAACAGTTGAATTACATCATCCAAAGGAACCGGAGCCCCTCATTGCATTTGAAAAAGAGGACAGCTTAAAGCAAAATCAGATGGATTTATTTTTCCTGGCACAAAGAGGTCCAGTCATCTTTTTGAAACAGAAAATATACATTTGGTTGTTTAGTCATGAATTAAAGACATTTTCTCCTTGGAGCTGTTTATATTATCTTGAAATTTTCCTTCTGTTTCTGAACCTCAAACAGTTAACATAAGAGCTTCAAAGGCTTTGTGGGATGAACACATGGGGCAGAGGATTTTAATTTTCTTTCCATTTCATACAAACATAGATAAAGGGTTTCAAGTGACAGAATAGCCTTATTTTGAACATCATACTGAAAATGGGCCTTAAAAATTGCTGTATTGACAATGCCAGATTTAACTAGTGTATTTCTATCATATGGTTCACATTTTTTCATTTTTATTCATTGCTACTAAGGAAGACACTGCATGAGGGCAAAAACTACTTGTCCTTTACAGCTGTATTTTAGGGGGTTATTTGTATATTGGAGTCATAAATCATTTAGCTCTGTTTATTGATGAAACAAAACTGTGAGACTTACATGCAGATTGGATCCCAGCACCCTTAGTGCCACAGCACTGTACCCTACCCGCAGAGATGGCATATGCCATGGTGTGCTCTCAGTTTTTTGTCTCCCACTGCCCCAGTCAGCAGATTACTGATGACAGTCACAGCTCCCTCCCAGCCCAGACTTCCCAGTTTCATTGTGAAGGCCACACAGTTACTTGAAATGATTGAAAGTAGTTGGCAAAAGACGCAGTGTTGTATAAACAGATAACATTAAGGGTGCGAATTTTAGCAGACAAGAGGTAAGACAGGGTAGTGCAAAATGGAGAAAAATTGCAATTACTCTCAATTGCTATAGTTGGTTTCTTACTTTCAGACTAGAAATGGAATTAATTAATTTTGAGAAAAAATCTCGAATTATGTGAAATAGGAAATCACTAAGCATGAGCAGCATCTTTCATCAGTTCCTTGTTTAAAATCTTTAAAAATTGATAATCTTACAGTGCACCTGAAATACAGCATCCAGTGAGAGATATATACCATCCATGTAAAATGAGCTACTTTCATTACAATGAAATCTTCAGAGCTCCAGACTGAAGTGGAGTATAGGATGCTGAGCTAGCAACACCTTGGAAAGAACATGGACAAGCTCCATCTCAGAGAAGAGAATAGGTGGGAGAACAAGTTAGACTTGGCATTAATGAATTTCCAGTATTCAGTAGACCAGAAAGTAACTGCAAGTCCACAGTCTGTCACCAGGTACGAATCTGCGTTAGCATGAAGACCTGTGGGGAAGAGGTGACGAACCCATCTCAATAACATGGCTCCCACAAGAGAAGGTATTTTTCCCCTGTAAGGTCAGAAAAGCGGTATAGATAACAGAACTTCTGAATATAATTGTGAAAAACACGTATACCTTCTCCTGACTGTGCTGTGATCACAACAGGTTTGGGCATTTATTTCCACAAGATAGTTCAACACCATGAATCCCTAGCAAAGGGAGACACCCTTTGTGTTTGTTCATCTAAGCAGCACAAGGCAGCCAACTCTTTCTCCTGAGGTTTCCTACCCTAATCAGACAGGCTAGCCCCAGAGCCAAGCTTTCTACAAGGTTCTCTGCACTCACAGCAAGTACTTGCAACATGATAGAGCCTTGGATAACAGAAGCTCAGAACAAAGTAGTCTCTGCTCCAAAGCCCTTACAAATACACCAAACAGACAATAATAAGGTTTGGGAAAATGAAATGATATGGTAGGCATAAAATAGAAATATTTCACACTTCAAAGGTGACAAATATTAGAAGTAACAATTACTGCAAAACTTACAGTCCAACTAGTAGTGTGGACATTCATACTCTCTTCCCCTTGTCCAAATATAAACTGTGGAATAAAGCAGATCACCTATGAAGTGTGCCACAATTTTTTCAAAGTCAGAGATGCCTTGTATGTGGAGTATGTAAAACACCATTCTACTAAAAAGAACTAAACACCCTACTCCAAACCCCATTAAAACTTCATAGAATCATAGAACATGTTGAGTCGGAAGGGACCCTCCAGGATCCCCAAGTCCAACTCCTGTACCTTTGCAGGGAACCCCAGGAGTCACACCCTGTGCCTGAGAG
>VZRW01001797.1:20767-35561 GCA_013398125.1 Aegotheles bennettii
GAGAGAGGCTTAGTGATGACGGCAGCTAGCTCTTTAAGGATTCTTGGGTGAATCCCATTGGGCCCCGTGGACTTGTAGGGATCTAGCTGTAGCAGCAGATGCTGCACATGTTCAGGGTCAACTAACAGTTGATCCTCATTGCAGTCATGGTCCCCCAGTTCTGGGCATTGAGGCCCCCTTGGTCTATCATCAGTTTTGAAGACAAGAGGCAAAAAATGCATTAAATACCTCTGCTTTGTCTTCATCCCTCTTGGTGACGTGACTGTCCTTATTCTGTACTTCATCTTCTCCAAACTATTTCTGACTTTTATAAGAAACAGTTCATACAAGCCACTGCAATTCAACAACAGTGTAGCCTCCAGAAACATATTGTTTGCATGTGAAACACTTGCTTTCATGTGACATACAGCATGAACACCATGAGCTAACAGCCTAGCTTGCCAACACTGCGACATATAAACTCTCTTAACTCTTCAGCAACTTAGATTTGCTAACAGTAGGAGAAATAGCTGAACTGTAGCATCCTGGTGGCACAGATGTATCTTTGGGGATGCTTCCAGGAAGCTGTGTGTACACAGGAGGAGAAGGGCAGAAGGAATTAATTTAAGCACAACATTAATATGAATGTTTCATTGATAGAATTGTTTTTTATGAGTAGTAGGTAGCACAATGTGAAAGATGGACTTGGATAGTTTGGGACAAACAAATCAACAAAGTACTTTTTGCTAAACTGGTATTTAACCTACTCTTATTCTTCATGGTTAGTACTGCCACTGAAGTTAAAAGAAGTGCTTTCCAGCTCAAGCTTCAAGCTTCCAATCCACACAGGAAGTTTCTGATTTATCTTCACACTTGTACTTTAAGAAATTTCCACACTTAAACATTCAGAAAACCCGAGATTACATTCTGAAATAAAAAGCTAACTGTGGAGAGGTGCTGAAGGTTTGTGGTTTTTTCCTTTTTAAATATAAACTTAATTCTGGAGTCAAGCCTTGGTGCAAGCAGTAATTTCAACAAGTTCAAGGACACAGAAGAGGAACAGCCATAGCCTATTATGGATACATAAACTGAGGTGGGAAAATAAGCAACTTGCCAAATAGCTACTATATCTATGAGCTTTAAGTAGCAGGATTACAAAATTCTAGTCACTGTAAGATTACCTTCCAGAAAAAAGCTTACAACAGAAAATTTCAGGTAGTTCAATATTAGTTTATTAAATCAGCAATTTTTATCACCGCTTTCTAAAAATGATTACAAAGCATATTAAAATATATTACAGTATGTGCAAGGAATTTATTGTTTGATAAAAGTGCAACAATAATGAATTCACAACTTTGTTTGCCTAGTTGGACAAACTGAAGCACACTGCCCAGATCAAGCCTACCCTCAAAAATCAGAGCACCTCTGAAGTAAAACCACAGTATTTAACAAAAATATTAGAAAAGGTGAGCATGTGAAGTAGAAAACAAAGTTCATATTCATTCTCTCAGTGCTAAGTTACATACTCATCAAACCTTACACTTCAAACTCTGCTAAATTCCAACAATATAAAGAGCTACCAAAGTGAGTGCACATTGTGAAGAGAAGGAAGTGAGAAGAACAAGAGGGCACATTTCAAATACTGAGGATGGATGATGTTGAAAGTCAGGGACAGGATACTGCTGCTTTGAGGCCAGATTCCACACAAATCCCTACCATACCCAACTAACAACTGGGACCTGACCCTGACCTGAAAAACTGTAAATTCACCATTTTCAAGCTGTCACAGCGTTAAAAGGCTCTTGCTGTCCTCTAGTGTGGTTATGAGTGAAAGCCCCACATTTTCTTTTCCAATATGCAATAAAATTCTAATTAATTTCTGTGCAAACAGAAATAGGGCTGGGAATTAAAAGTGTGTTGCAGAAGAGGTAAGGCAGCAGTCTCTACTTTGGTTTATGGCAGCAGACTACACCAGTGGACACTGATTTCACAGGATGAATTATTGACAATTTTGAATAGTCTCACAGCAAATATAATCAAAATCATAGGCATAAAATGGCCAATAAATCAACCATCTCAGTCTTCAGCAGATATTAGTAACGTCAAACTAAACACCAAAGGTTACCTCATACTGCTGACCCCAGTAACTACTTAAAGCACAATTTCATGAAAGATAATCCCGCTCGCTTCTCACACTCCTAATACACAGACTCACTAACACCACAGAACATTAGCCAGACTGTTGCATGTGGCTGGTTTAACTAACTGAATGGGCTTGCAGGATCTGACAAATCAGAGAGCCAGCAAGATAAATGGAGTAGGACCACAGGTCTGCAAGGAGGTAGTGAGAAAAGAGATCCCCTTCTCTGAGCAACCAACTATACCAGCTTAGCTGTGCAAGAAACTGTTGTTTAAAGTCCACATGAAATGTACTTCATTCCTATCTAGGTATGATGCTAGTAGTGCACTGCACTACGTATCTACAAATACATTTATGTAGCTCTTCATGTCAATCCTGAAACACTTCTATTCCTCCAGATAAACAAGAGAAAATCCATCTTTACTCCTATACATGCTTCGTGCATTCCCTTTCCAAATTCTACAGCAAAACAAAGCTAAACATTTCAACTCCATCTAGACAAAATATTTTAACTTATCAAAATGATGCATTTCAATTTGTCTTCCCTAAGCCCAAGTTAAGCACATTGTCATGGAGACTGAAGAAAAGGCTGTGTTCTCCATTTTACTACCAATAAAGCTAGAAAAATAATTTAAAATAACTGAGAAACTATCCTGTTCCTCTAACTGAAGGAGGATATTTCTGCTGGCATGGGATCACATTCCTCCAATGCATTTGGAGCATCACCCCTGGAAGCTACACATGGTGGGAACTCAAACATGGGTCCACCCCTGTAACCCTGTGCTGCATAAGAGCAAGGTAAGCCAGACAAAGTCAGATCAGCAACTTCCCAGTTCCTCTCAGTTTTGTCCACACTACAGTAGTCACAACAGACAAGCCTGCTTTCTTTCTCCTGGTGGCTTCCTTCCTAAGCTAGTCAGGCTGGTCATTAGTGTATGAAGTTGTTACTGACTGCAGACACTATACACAAACAAGCACACATTACTACTTTTGCAGCCTATTTTGGTTTGGCTTTGGTTTTTTTTAAACAATTCCTGCAATGTCTATAGATTACTTTTTGTTCATTCAAAAATAAATTACATAGAAAATCAGTTACTCTGTAGATGTATAGTCACACAGGTAGACTGTGGTCAAGTTTCACAGCTCTACTGAAGTGCACAAAGATGCACTAAGACTAATTTAGCTCCCAGTTTAGGCCTAACACAAATAAAGTTGGTATGCTTGAATAAGAGAAAAACCTAAGAATTAAAAAAAAAAGCAAGCAAGTCCTCAAGAACAATTTAACTATGCCAGGATATCCTTGATATGGATCCAGAAGCCTGACAAGGTAAAGGTGTTCTTCTGCCATTACTTATAATAGCTTCATCGTTTTTCCATGGTAGAGCCCTGGCAAAGTTCACTGTAATTGCACATCTGAATAAAACAGATGCAGAAAGATAAGAGGTCCAGAAGGATCTTCAGTATCACTGACAACCTAGAAATGTACAATTTGAAAAAGAGAGGTTGAGACTCTTCTAAGGTCACATACAAATCTGAACACACAAGTGTGAATAAAATCTTAACTGGGAGACAATACTCAAACTACTTCCCTCCCCAAGAATGCTAAAACAGTTTTTGGTTTGCTCCATCTCAGAACCTGCTACCGCTAGCACTTACTGAGACTCAAGGAGAAGTGTTCAAAACTACAGTACCTTTGATGTGTAGGGTATTTCATACTAAAAATGGAACACAAGTCAATTCCTGCTTAAGTGCATAAAGCAAAACTGACTGCCAAGTTTGATTTTAGAAAAAAAAATGTCCCTCCCTGAAAGACTCGAGTTCACAGGGCCAAAAATTCTTTTAAGGTACTGATATAAATCAGTTGTAAGCAGCCAGTATGTTCAACTTTGATTGTGTTGTTAGAAAAAAAATGTTTATTAAGCACTCATTCCTCCACAGATTGCTTTCAATAAAGAAATAATATCTGCAGGGACAAATCTATCATTTATTATATACTATGTAAAGATTCCTGTTAGGCTCCCTGTCTTTCAAATCTGCCACCATACGAATTGAATCTTTCTTTTGTGGTTGTCAGCTACATGTTGGCAAAAGAAAAAGTTAACTTTTCTCAAAAATATTATATATATATAAATATAGAGATAACTGTATAATTGCCTGTAACTAGAAATTAAATACTAATAAAAATTTCCCTAAACAATTTGATGTGCTTTGGAAAAGCTGACTTTGAGCAATGCATCATTTCTGAACAGAAAGAGTGAGGCTCGATTTCAATGGAAATGTGATTTTTTTTTTAGCTTATGAAAACATTCTGCTGTCAATTTCAACAATTCAGGAATTTATTGTCTGCAAAGCAGCTAAACTGAAACCTCAAAAGAAACTCCAAATCCAAGGAACAAAGGAGATGCAATTCTTCTGAGTATATAGTGCTGTATAAAACTGAAGAAGCAGTTCTTCAGATAACAAGACACAATGATGACAGATTTAAAGAATCATTTTAATATCTTGCCGTTCTAACTATAATCAGTGAAGTTTTAAAACAAGTCTGCTCATATTCAAAGCACTTAAAAGAATCTTCCCATTACTCTTCTTCTCTCTTTTTCTAATCCCCTATTAAATAATAAAAAGAATAAAAATAAAATTTCCTTTTATATCAGCCTTTTCTTAGACTATAGAGATGCTGACATTCACTCGATGCCTCAAGTATGTTTTTAGCAGAGAAAATGTTCCTTGCATAGGCAGGTGAATTTAACACTTAAGAGTTTCCTTGTGTTATTTAAAATTGTTTGGTGAAACTTATGGCTGATAGGTATTTAGGTTTGGTGAATATCAGTGATTTTTATACATGGTCTTTTCTGCTTTATGGTGGCAAAGGCAGCAAGACACAGAAGCAGGACTACAAAAACATTTTCACCATACAATAGATCTATACAAGGCACTTGTGATAAGCATTTCTGAATGAAGGTCAGCAGGGAGAGCTACATGAATGTTTCCCTGCTACCATGCTTCTAATTTCAGTAACTTGCGTGAAATGTGCTTTGAGGTTTAAGGATCTAAGCATATTTTCAAACTTTGGTGGTTTCAACACATTTGTTGCAAGATTTCCAGAATCTTCATTCTTCTCCTTGTATTTTTCACTCTGCTGTCTGGAGAGGTTTCCTGTGAGATGGTGGCACCAGGTGGGAAGGTAGTGTGCCAGGCAGTTCATATCCATCCAGTTTAATCTTGATGAGATGTTTTGCTAATGCAAACTCCTCATCATCCAACATCCCATCGCCATCACAATCTGCAAGTTTCCAGATCTTCCCCAAGACACTGTTGGGTAGTTTAGAAGTCACCATCTCCTTCTTTGCACTAATCCCAGATATTTTTCCATTGATTGGTGACAAAGTGTAGAAAATCTCATCATAAGCAGGTTTATCTTTGGCAACAACCCATTCTTCTTCATCAGCTCCTTCCTTAGCACCTTCTCCATATCCATGGCCAAAAGGTCCTGCCATGGTGCCATCAAATGCTCCACCATGTACGATCTCTGTGGGCATATTGCTCTCTTCCTGTGTGATCAGGCTCATTAGGGAGGCAATTTTGTTGGCCAGCATGTTATCCACAGCTTCAATTAGCTTTGGTTTCAAGGAATGAAATTTAGTGAAGTCACAAGTCTCCAACAGCTCCTGTTAACAACAAAAGTTTCAGTGACAGTAGTTAGAAACATTTCCAATACATTACAGAGGTTAAAGAATAGGCTTCAAATTAAAATAATCTGTTAACTTTTGAAGTAGTTTCCATAACTAAAACTCCTCTTGAAGGAGAAGCAAAACTGACACACAGGTACCATACACCAAATATATCGATCAAACACACTAAGACAACCTTGCAACAGTGGATGAGCTTGTCTATTAAATTACATTTACAATACAATTTTCAAAATGGCTACGCATAAAAACATGGCAGTTGATGAATGTTACCCAACAACTTTCCATTTGGTGATTTTCTTCCAAACACCAAAGAAAACATGCAAGTAAGTCCTCAGTCCTGCTAGCACTTATGCAAGTGTTTAAAGTTAAAAACAGATCCAAGAGTTTGCAGGATTGATCTGATTTTATAGATTAAAATTCTTGTTTGTGGTTAGGTCCTTTATCAATAAAGAAAAACTGAGTTGGGGTAACAGCGGCAGTGTTTTTATAGAAGTGCTGCCAGAACTCATGAAGTCATATGGTCCCTGCTGAGTTTTCATGTTATATATAAACTCCTACTAACCTCAGTGAGATGTTTAACTAGGTGATATGTGCTTTTTCAACACAAGCACAAGCATGCTTTACACCAAAGCACTGGAAAATAAAAAATGCTTTAGGCCATTGTTAAATAATTTCTACATGAAAAATGCTAACTGGGAAGAGAAAGTTACAGTGGAAACTGTTAAACCTCCACTCCCACCTCCTCCCAAAATCCATCTCAACATGGTGTTAAACTGCTTTAACAAAACACATCTATCACCTCAGGGAGCTGCTCCCATACATATCAGAACTATAATGATACGCACCCAATAAACCTGAAGCAGAGGCAAGTGGCTTTGCTCATGCACACAGAACTTTGGATTTCTTAGAGGAAAACTGCCAACCAACAATCACCACTCTGGTTCAGGTGACATTTATACACAATTGTCTGATTTATGACAACTGATTGGTATAAATTTATGATATGCAATAAATCTTAGAAAGCAAAGGTCAAACCTGCTTTCTGTTTTGGCACAGTTTTGTTTTCTTACAATTTATTCCTCACTACAGAAGGGACTGATCCCTCATGTATACATTTGCTGCCACCTGCTGCTGAGGCTTAGCAACAAGCACTATTAGTTTGATAAAGTTCGATTCAAATTTTGTTTCAATATTCAAACTGACAAGTGACAACCTCTCATTCTCTCATTTTGCACCACCAACAAAAGTGGCAACAGAAGAAAAAGTCAACTTTTTCCACGTAACTGCCTTCTAATGCCTAACTCATGAAACCCTTCCAACAATCCTGCCTGTGAAAACCTAGCTAAAATAGATCATAGAATAGTTTGGGTTGGAAGGGACTTTCAAGATCATCTAGTTCCAAACCCCCTGCCATGGGCAGGGACACCTCCCACTAGACCAGGTTGCTCAAAGCCCCATTCAACCTGGCCTTGAACACTGCCAGGGAGGGGACAGCCACAACTCCTCTGGGCAACCTGTGCCAGTGTTTCACCACCCTCAGTTTCTTCCTAATATCCAATCTAAGTCTACCCTCTTGGAGTTTGAAACTATTTCCCCTTGTTCTATCACTTCATGCCCCTGTAAAAAGTCCCTCTCCAGCTTCCCGTAGCCCCTTCAGGTACTGGAAGGCTGCTATGAGATCTCCCCAAAGCCTTCTCTTCTCCAGGCTGAACACCCCCAACTCTCTCAGCCTCTCTTCACAGAAGAGCTGCGCCAGCCCTCTGATCATCTTCGTGGCCCTCCTCTGGACTCGCTCCAACAGCTCCATGTCCTTCTTATGTTGGGGACTCCAGAACTGGACACAGTGCTCCAGGTGGGGTCTCACAAGAGCAGAGTAGAGGAGGAGTATCACCTCTCTTGTCCTGCTGGTCATGCTTCTTTTGATACAGTCCAGGACACTGTTGGCTTTCCAGGCTGCAAGCGCACACTGCCAGCTCATGTTGATCTTAGCAACCAACACACCCAAGTCCTTCTCATCAGGACTGTAAACCTGTAGACCTTGTGCTTCATCTATCATTTACTGTCTCATATCAATAATTGATACCCAAGTTCAATATTTTCGTTCATAAAAAACTTTGTGCATCCCTATAGATAGAGTAGTCAGCCAATCATCACTCCATGATTAGCAGTGTAAGTATACCACATAAATTGTCAGAATGAGTAGCAACTGCCAATCTGGATAACATTCTCCATCACTCTCCTGACTAGCCCACAGTCAGATCAAACTGCAGGCTCCTGATTTCATGTTCTTCAGCTACCAAGCTGAATTATCTTCTAATTCAAAGACCATTTAATAAGCCTGAACTGAGACCGAAAAGTTACAAATTGAGGCTTGAGGAATAAATTGAAAAGCATTGCTAACACAACATTAGCTGCTCCTTCCTAGGATACTCTCTAAACAACTCAGCTTAAATCAGAGAACAGAAATAAAAGGGTGAGAAAGTGACAGAAAGTTAGTAGTAAGATTGTATAAAGTTCAAAAGAGGAATGAGAGACAAGTTTTTTAAAATTAACAGTAAGTGTATAAATTGAGAACTTTTTTCTCTCTTCTTCATAGATCACAAGCTCAAAAGGACGGGAAAAAACTGAAATGCACCATTTTCAGAAGAGACAGGTTTTAAGTTGGACTATTCAGGTAACACATTGCCTTTATTACTGGCAAACAACATCAGTAAGAGCAAGAACAGAGTAGGATAAAAATGAATAATACGTGACTAGGGATATCTTAATCTGATAGCATTACAAAAGCCATATAAATACCCACATTTAGGACACAAAACAAGAACCAGATTAACCTGTAAGTGTCCACTGTCATTTTATTTGCACAAAACCTTTTGTACTATCTGCCACGTGAGACAGGATATTGACGAAAAGGACAGAAGGTTTGACTCCTTATGACAATTTCTATAGTCCTGTATCAGTGGATGCACACTAAGCAAGTTACCATTTATTTTTCTTTTGTTCTGCAATGCTTCCAAGTCATGCTAACCCTGTAACAGACATCGGCTTGATTGTCGCTTCAGCTGCTCTACTGCTGAAGACAGTAACACTGAGATATTTTGTCCTACCTTTTCCAATTTGGCAATCCTGTTGAAAAGTTCGTATTATTTCACTGGAATTGTAATGTCATCTTACCTGCATTTTCTTGACTTCAGGGAAGTCCCCTGCTGAGATTTGGTATTCCCTTTGCAGCTGGATGTAGATCTCTGGTAATTTGTTGATCAGTTCCTTCTTCTTGTTCTCTTTGCCAAATACAGAGGGCATTTCTTTTTTGAGATAGCTGATGATATAAGCATGAACCTAAGAAGAAGCAAAACTGAAATCAAAACTACTGTTTATCTACACTTAACATTAATGTTCTTCACCCAGGTCATAAAAAGAAATAAGTTTCCCTGTGTCAGCTCAAGGATAAGATGTTATCAATGATTATTTCTGGAACTTCATGTTTACGTGAACAGTTACCAACTAGGTTTTGCTGCTTTCAGCATTCCTTTGAGGGGAAGAGAGAAAGCAAACATTTAGAAGTATTGATGCACACCGGCAGTTTAAGGAGAAGCATGGTACAGCATTCTATCAGTACCAACAGTGAGAGAAAAAGTGAGGCCCAAAACCATGTCCTGACACTACATGTATGAATCATACACAGAGAGCCAGCCATGCTGGTCCATCTGTCTCAGCAGTAGAGATTTTTAACTCCATCTGCCTTGCCAATTGTTGTGTGAACCAATGGGATAATGCCTCAAGTAACCCAAGTATGCTCATGGCAGGGCTATCTAAGTGACACTGCATTCCTACCTATTTGCTCTCAGAAAAGTGAGTACTTGTAAGTCTATATTTATGTGGTCACCAAAGGACGACAGAGCAGTTGGTATACTGCAAGAACAGCACACCATGGCTGCCTTGAGAAGCCTAAGAGAGAAAAGTAGAGCTTTTCAGCATATAAGGAAAGGCATTAATTTAAGATGACAAGTCCTAACACACATTGATACTTGCAGAGTAAGTACTCTTGGAGTTTCTCATATGCCATGACCAAGTTAATCCAGCACTGCCATCAAAACAACCATCCAGCCCATGCACCCTCCTTACACCCTTACCCTGAACCATTCATCTCTTCCTCTTTACCACCCTCCCATCAACTTTCACCACCAAAAGGAACTGCTGGGCCACACAGTGAGTGATCTGGTCCAGCACAGAAACAGTGGCGACACTTCCTAACTGAGGTGAGTTCACTTATCCAGTTCATTGTGTGGACACTGATACTCATTCTGCATGCAAGAGAGAAGTGCAAGGGCAGTCCTCTTCTAGAGGAAATGCACAGCTGTCACAACTTGATGTAATCAAACTGCTTTCCTAAGCTCTGACCTAGCCAGGACCACTGTAGTCAAATGACCTCCACAACAGGATAAATCTTTACAGAACTCAAGTCTTTTCTTCATTTAAAAAGGAAGCAGTTGTTCCCAGAACAGAAGTTACTTACAATTCTCACACACAGAGAAAAAACAACATTAAAAATTAAGAATGTCTATCAAACCACTGAGCAGTAAAAAGCTGAAATTTTGAAGACTGGGGGAAGGCAGATTACCACAAAAAAGCATCAGTAGAAAGAAATCATTACCTAGATGTGGTGTAAGTATAATACTTAATCCCTACCAAAACACAACCGAATATAGTATTGTGTACAAACCTTGCAGTCTGTACAGAAGAAGTACTCTCCCATTCCTTTCCTTACTTATTTAGGAGGATTAGTGAAAAGTGGAAAAAAAAATCTCTTTGTTTTCAAAGAAAAATGGCGTAACTAGTTTTTATATGCACATCTTAAGATCACAGCTTTCACACAATATCACTTTGTCATATCTAAAAAGTGTGCATGCATTTTAATGGATCTTATGCTTAAAATAATACTTTTAGCAAATCCAGAAAAGTACGTTTGTAGTTCACAAGCACCAACAGTTTCACATGTGTATGCTCAGTGGTCTAAAGTCTGCCAGCATGCACATGTGTTTCTTGTAGATAAGAACAGCTACCATCTTCAAAATGGGATAGTGAGTCACAGGACTTCAAGCAAAAAAAAAAAAAAAAGCCTAATGCCCAAATTTGACAGCAAGTTAACAGTTTGCTTTTCATTTTGGTTACTGTACATGTTTTAGAAGAGATTAAGAACAGAGTGGCATAGAAATAGGGGGGGAAAAAGATGATTTTTGAGTGTTAGTACTTGAAGTTCAGTTTGGAAGACAGAAAGATGACACAGGAAAGATTACTTTGCTACTTTCCTATAGGTAAACAATTTATTACCCTTTCATAGCTGTCTAATTAGCATGTCCTATGAGTATTGTATTTTGTATTCACCTTTATCCATTTTTATTTTACATTACATAGAAGCACCCAAAGACAATCTATCAATACTTTTCCACTTCCAAAATGATTGTAACAAATGAAAGCAAAAAGCTGCCAACAACATCCACAAAACAGATTGAGATCATAGCAACTTTTAACACAGCTTCACCAGGAACATAATTTTAAATGGAATTTTCAAAGAAGCCACTGCTACCGGGTACCCTAAGGCTCAGGTCACAAAAAACCTTAAGAGAGGTAATTAAGCCAACGTAGGAAGTGGTGGTATACATCCCAACACAACTATTCTTATATCAACTTAAGTGCAAATCCTCTCTTCATTTTGGTTAGAAGTCCACACGAAAATGTGCACTAACTCAACTCACATTCTGTTTGATAACTGCATAGGAAGTTGGTATTTCTGTCTGGCACCACCAGCTTTCTCTCCAGGTACTTCTGAGGTTAGTTTTCATTCTTTTCCAGTCTTCCAAATGACGAATTGTAATTCTCGAATCACCAATATTCACTTTGTTTTTGAGATTTTCAAAACAACAAAAAGTTTGGCATTGCTTTTAACTACTATTCTAGCAGCTGCTGCAGTGCTATAATAAAGAAACTCACTGGAGAATCAGAGAAACAGGCAAAGAAATATTTCAGACTGCAACCAAAGGTTATTCTAATGAAACTTATTCAAGCTGTGAGAAGAAAGAACAGATGAAGCTAGCGTAGTTACGCAGGGAGTCCGAAGATTAATGCACAAGCACCTCTCCAATTCATCAGTATCTGTGCTTCACCAAGAGTGAGGCTTTCAATCAGTCTTATATTCCAGGGTACAGAATAAATGCATTTAGTCAAAGTGTTTTTCCACAGCAGCTGATTGACAGTATGCATTAAGGCAATAATATGCAAAACAGCATATGGAAGACTGCATGTGAATAATTTATATTATGGTTTTTTTGCCACTCTTTTTATTTTTTTCCCCTTAGTGTTCTCTACATTCCAGCTACTGTTAAAAAAAGAGAAGTTTATCTCCAAAAATTAACATTACCTTGCTGCATAGTGTAAAAAAAATAAAAATTCACTCCCCTAACAAGCAAACAATAGATTTAATGGCCTAAAAAGCATCAAATCCCTTCTCTAAAGGTAGGGAGGCATCCTAGTACAAGTTAGCCCAGTGGCTGTCTCTTCTTGAAAAACTGACAATTCGATCCAATTTGCTGGAAACACAGTTTATAGATAGAGAAAGATTGGGAAGGGTACGAAACAACACACTGAAAGAGACAGAAGAGACTACTCATTCAATTAATTCAGGTTTTTTATCTTTTCTTACCTTTGCAAGTCTTGCCCTCTTAATGAGATCATTGAGTTTCCGCACAGCAGCCTTCTGTGGGAGACTCTGGATATCCTTGAAAAGATCCTGTGCTTCAGCTTCAAAGAGTCTTCGATTCTCTGTGTTTCGAAGAGGATGGGACCAGAAGGAGCCAATGTAGACACGCAGCACCTCTGGAGTGTTGATCACCTTTCCCAAGGACCACATGAGTGCACCATAGACCCTCATCAGCTGCTGTGTGTCCACTTGGTCAGCCTTATTAAGCACCACTCGAATCTTGTCATCCTGGCCCCGGAATGACTTAATAGCTTCTGAAAACTCATCAGATATATCCAGTTTATGGGCATCAAATAGGAGGATGATACGGTCGACCCTTTCTGCAAACCACTGGAGGACTTGGCAGAAGTCGTAGCCTGAAGGAAGAATACACTGTTACAGTCCTACCATTCAGAAAAGTGAACCTCAGAAAAGGTAGGGCTGGGGATAGAGAACAAGGTGATGTACAGCATCTACTTGGGGGAAAAAGAGGAGATGGACCAACTGGAGAAGACTACAGACAATGAGGTCAGGACAACTGTATCCTACATTTTCTTAGACTGGTCTCACTATTATTGCCTTTTGTTTTTGTCACTACCCTTCCCTCAACCTTGCCATCCATCTCTTCTGTCGATATCTTTTGTGCTGCTGTGAGTTACTCACACCCATGTTTGTCTCTTTCCATGAGTACTGGCTCCAGCAAAGCACCCAAGCTAAGCAGGTCTGTGGGGCTCCTATTATAAGCTCTCTTCATCACTGTTACCCCTGGACACTTTGGTAGCACTGCTTATCTATACTAACAAGGAAAACCGTGCAGGTGCAACACTTCAGCGTCACTTAGCAACCAAAAATATTTGGATTGTAAAACCATTTCCAAACTCAAACTTGCTGTTACTTCTGCCACAGCAGGCTCAGAGATCCAATTTACAAGTAATGTGACTGCATTGTTGATGGCTTTGGGGACACGACAGGTTACAGGACACAAGCAGTGACCTTTTTGATCATCTGAAAGAAACTTTCTGATGTTCTAAAGGAAAGTCTATTTGCAGCACCTGCCTGAATGCTTTTATAAGTACAGCCGGCACCTAATTCACACAACAAACAGTATTCAGGAACTCCTTACTCAAAAGTGACACACTTAATCCACAGAGAGTCACCGCTAGTGATGTGGCATTGGGCTTGGCATGGATGTGACTCATCTTGTTTGAGTAAGGAACAGCAAGGTGTAAGCTGGGAGCTGACATCCCACCCCTCCTTTTCCTCTAAGAAACAAATCAGAGCTAAAAGAGGGAGCAGACAAAATGCAAAGATTGATGTAAAGTAACCCAAACATAATCAACCAAACAATATATTTAAATGCCAACAGCAAAGAAAGCTCCGTTATCACCAGTGAGCTCAACAGGGTGCCTTTGGTCATTCCTCAGGTGTGCAAGATAAGCCTTTAAACCTCCAATCCCCCAGCAAAGAAAACCTACTTAGACTACTCATACACAAACCAATTGTCCAAACACATCATACACCTGGTCCAGATATAAGCAAAAGTATACTCCTCATTCCCCCTAGCATCTTTTAAACAGCGTAAGTGAAAGACTATGAGGACACTGTAAAGTTGTTTATCTTTTCTTAAAACAATGCTGGTTCAGTTAAGTCATTATTCATTACACCTTCAAGTTGTTGGACTTTAACTTTTTTTTTTTTGCTTTTCAGTAGAACCTGACTAGGGCCAACATCAAGAAAAACAGACATACATGAAAGTAACAGGAAAAAAACAGTGAACTCCAGACTTGTCATGGAGCACATTTGTGCATGTTCAGCAACATAGGAAAGAACTCAGTCTTAAATCTTTTGTCTAAAAGAAATATGAAATAAAATCCAGAAATTCTAGTTGATAGTAAGAAAATGAGAAAATGTTACCTGTTACCCAGTTACCTGTCTTCCCTGTGTGTACCGCCCCTTCGCCCCTCAAAAAAAAGATCATAAAACTTCACTAAAAATCCAGCACAGATGCATTAAAATGAAAGGAGAAGGCTATGTTAAAGAGGTGTTACTAGGATCCAAAAGGACACAGGTCAGACTCATTAACCGGCTATACAAAAAGAAAAGCCAACATAACCTTTCTCATTAAAAGGATTACTTTGTAAGGAATGAAAAATCTGTCCCCTTTACAGATAATGCTGCTCTGGTGCTTCCAGATATTCTTTATTGGGACCATTTCCTGAAGGGCTGAACATGAAATGAAAGGGGGGG
>VZRW01001797.1:35588-53694 GCA_013398125.1 Aegotheles bennettii
GGAGGGTAAGGAGGAAAGCTGCACAAAACACAGCTGGAAGAGAACTCTTCTCACTTTACACTAACAATCTAATCAAAATCAGTATGAATAATTTATTTGTATAAAAATTTAGCAGGAAAGAAAGAGAGAAGCAAGATCTTGTATGTCACTTGCATGACCCAATGCAGTTGCAACAGTGCACAAACCCGAGCTATACAATAACCTGTGCCGATTTCACTCACATAGAAGGAAACATGCTTGAAACAAAATACACGGAATTGCAAAATGAAGCAAGTTAAAATCTATTTTAAAATCTAAGTTTTTCATAAATGAATATGTGAGAAGGTGGCTTGTAAGGCTGGTTAAATAATATATAAAATTCCCACCACACATTTGATGGATTTTGAACTGTACAAAGAATTGTACAGTCAACAAATGTATGTTAACTAGCAGTAAATTTATTTTAAATATGAATTAAATACTAATGAAGCATTTGCTCTGAGAAAAAAAAGTCTTGTTGAAAATGCTAAGAAAAAGACTTCATAAAAGTTCTCAAAAAATCTATTAATTTTTATGAAAATTTGTCATTAGAAGTAAACCTATTTTATACACAGATTCAGTAGTTACGCATTAGAGTGAATCTGAACTACAGAGTAGAGACATACGGTTAAATATTTCAGGACTGAGACACAGCACATTTAGGATCCTGTCAAATACAGTACATGTGTGTGGATTAGGGCTTCCAAAGTTGAGCAGTAGGAGGTCAACACTGATCAGTTTGGAAATGTTGACCAAAAATATTTGGTGTTGATACTTCTTAGCCTCTTGCTGCTCTACTGTTGCTTTTCTTCAAAGGTTTGTTCTCAATGACTGATGTCAGCAATTCTATCCAGCCTGAGAATCTATATCTCACCAGGTACAACATCTACTTGCAAATGCATATTGGAAAGTCACAAGTCACCCTTGTACCCAGCTAAGATACAGAGGAAAGCTGCCCTTCACCAGCAGCACTGCAGAGCTCTTGAGCTCATCCCAAGCTGCATGAGGAGCGAGCTGATGCCTCAGACAGAGGCATAACTGTTGACATCAGTAACGGGCTGAGCAGAGACCACAGAGGAGAACAGAATGAAACAACTGGGAAGAGATTAAAAAGTTGGAGAGAAACTGCACGTTGTTACCAGCCCTTGAAACACTGATGAGAGGAATGCTCATGAGCTCTCACGTGTCATTAGTACAGGGCAAAGCACCAGGCCCATGTGTGACAGCCACCAGCCATACTCAAAGATACAGCAGTGCAATCATGCAGTATGATCATGGGTCAATTTTCTGTGCCAGTTAGTAATAAAGGTTTAAATAAATACTAGGCTTTCCCTTGTGGGCCCAAGGTAAATAATTTCTGACTTGTTCTACTACCAACTCTCCAAGCTTTTGTAATTCAGAAAACAATTAGAAAGCTTGACGGGCTCCACCCATCCTCTGCAAGCACAGACAGGCTGAGTGTCCAGTTCTTCCCCCCCTGGGGCTGGCACTACTGGCACAGCAGAAGAGAGGCACCTCTCAGGTGAATGCTGCAACAAGGAGCCTTCAAGCTCAGAACAGTACCCACTTACCAGATGAATCAGGGGTGGGCAGAGTGTTGGAGCAATCACACATGCCATAGCTGCCTAAGTACCACACTAACAAGGCTACAACACACAATCTGGACATGGACTAGAGCAGTCCTGTCTGATCTGCTGTTCTTCTAATGCCTTGCCATAGGTGAGCATCTAAACTTCCAAGTCTTTCAAATGGAGCCCAGTCTCACCTGGCAAGATGCACTTTTTGCTGTCCAGGGTGGAATTTTCCAGTTATGTTAATGAAAGCCTGTTTCAATCCAGCGCTCCTGGATAACACTCTTACTGCACTCCTGTTGGTGGACTAATCCTACAGTGAATGTACAGTGTCTCACTGAAAGGGAGAGCCTGACACAATACTGCAACTATATACCTGACTTTACTTACTCCATGATTGCATTTTCACAAGCCAGATTGAACTGAGAAAATTACCTATATTTAAGTAACTCCAGTTCTAAAAATGCAAGCCAACCAATATCCTCCATTTTCCTTTGAGTTCTTTCCTCATACTTCTTGAAACCCTTGCTTTCATGCCACTGAACCACGAACCAACCCCTCCTCTTTGCTTCTCCTTCTTCCTCTCCTCGTACACATTGTTCCTTCCAAATCTTGCAGACAATATGCACAGTTCTGTCTGACATGGGCTTTGTGTGCATCACCAGTGATGCTGCAGAAGCAGCACAGGGATGGGCATTGTCTGACCGGGGACAATGCTGGCACACATCTACACATTCTCCTCCAGCCATTTAGACAGCCCCCAAAACAGGCAGGAAGCTTCTGGCACATTGTCCTGATGACAACAAGAGTGGGAAGGGTGTGTCAAGAGAGTCAGCTTTGGATGTTACATTTTGTGGATATTTTTCACCCTCCAGAAAGCAATCATCTCCTTCATCCTCAGTCTGGATGTTTTCCAGAGTTATAAATAAAACATGCTGGGAAATAGTGCAAATCCTGTATTTTTAGACAGATCTGTTACTGCTCACAGGCATTTTAAAACTGAAGTTAACATTTGATTGCTTTGTTGGTCTTAGAAGGCTTCATCTTACTCCCAGTGACACCTGTCAAATTCTATCATTATGCAGGTGTTATGTCCATTCATAGGTAAATAGTTAAACAGTTGCTCACAGAAAGATTAAAAAAAACACCGACAGCAAAGAGTGAAGGTTTTACACTGCGAGCCTGTAATGTTATTCTTCCATCAAACACATTAAAAAAACACCAGTAGGAAAAGTTGTTGCTCACCATTGTCAGAAACAAGCTAAACTTCCAGAAAAGTAATTTAAAAACTCAGATATGAACAGACATCATAATGTACAGAATAGAAAGCCTCTAGGAATACTTATCAGGTGTTATTAAATGCCATATCCCATTACTGAATTATGAAAAATCTCATATTGCCTATGTTACTTAGAAAACACCAGCAAGATTCATAAGAAAAAAAGTTTGAGAGAAATGGAAATAAAAAGCTTAAAATATTTGCTGAACTATAAAATTTTGAAATACAAAATTGTGAAATTGTCAGAAAATAAATTCTAAGAATCACTCTGTATATTTAGAGGTTTCTAATTCTGTTCTTCTTAGAACTGTTAGAGGTTTCTTCTGTTCTGGGAAGAACAGAAAAACATCCCTATATTTAAGTCTGTAATCACCTTCACAGTGCAAGGAAATAGCAGTTCCCACAGTGAAGCATACCAGCTGCCACCTTTTCCAGTGAGAAGCAGCCAGCAAATTGAAGGGATAACAACACGCATTTTGTAGGAAAAAAACCTTTGTTGGCCTGAAGGTGTACAAACAGAACCTTCTCTGACAGGGACACCTTTAGGGACAGCAGAAAACATCTTGTAGAATCCCGCTTACATTTGCACACAGTGATTTCAAAAGTAAACTAAGCAACTCAAACTTCAAAATGTGCTAAATTAGACTTGTAGCATAAGTACGTTGAAGCCAGTCTGACTCATTCAGGAAATGGGTCAGACAAGCCTTGCTGTGTGCAGCACCACAGGACAAGTCTGTATTCCACAAAAACACCTGTATGGAAACTGCATAAGAAGCCCAAAAGTCATATAGAAGAGATGTATGTGACCATGCAGGATTTCAGACATGGGCGAGCGCAGTATTGCCTAATTATAAAAGCATGCAATAGGTGTATACAATAGGTCCATACAGTGACTTGTAGGTACTTCATGTATGCTGATGCCTAAATATATGAAACCTTAAACCCTGGCAGCAGTTGCCCTGCAAGTCTTGGGTACAGAGAGAACAGAGCTTTAAAGCTGACTCCCCAAACCTTATTTATAGTACAACCACACTGATTAAAGCTGAACAGCAGACAGGAGAACAACATTTGTGATAAAAGAACTATGCCAAGTTACGTATTCAAGACAGTCCCTAACACATTGGAAAAAAAAATAAAATCATGAAATACAAACTAGTCAAGTTAAAGCCTGTGAAATAGGTAAGAGTTTGAGGTTATCACTGAGCACTGACAACTATATCAAAGGGCAGGTCAGCTAGGCCATTAAAACAACTGATAAGGCACAAACCATCAGGAAACATAGTTCCTGAACAACAAAGGAACAACAGTCCTATGTTTTGTTAAGTCACAAGCAATTCTAGATGGCAGTGAAGAGCCATGGTCCTTTAAGCAACACAGGACTACCAGTGAAACATACTCTGGAGTGAAACTCAATTCTATCCCACACATGAAGTCAGGGACTTCCACAGCAATCTCTAATGGAGTTGAATTTTGTCACACAATGGCTCACTTTTTCAGTGGCATACTAATATGATGATTTAGTTTCTGCTTATTTCATGTTCACTTCCATACTGTTATGAAAGTGGCAACAGATACTTGAATGTTGCCAAGCATCATTTCCCTTGATTTAATGAGCAGAGAGGGAGAAAGATTCACATAATTTTTCTTGCTGGAGGAAAAAGGGAGCTGAAATCCACAATGGAGAAGCAGAAGTAGGAGGTTTAAGACCATCTTTGATTTTATCAGACTGTGTAAATTGGTACTTAAACATTTTGCAGATATCTTATGAGACAATTTTTCAGGATTAAAGATCATTAGTTATACACTTGCTTGTTTCTGCCTAGAAATAAGAGTACCAACATTCAGCATTTGCTTTACCCATCTGGTTTCACAAAATTCAAGCCTCTGCTTGCACAGATGTAGAGTACTCATGTTGTTCATCTTCACTAGTTCACCAACGTATCATATGTAGGAAAACACGGCATGATGAATCCCTTACATGGCTGTATGAGCAATAAACAGGACAACCTCTCACACACATTCTGTCACTGAACAAAGAATCCAAAAACACCTAGCAGATCAGTTTACTAAGCAAGTGTAGTTTACCATCCTGAGAAATTAGTCTCTTACTCTGTCAGTGCAATGTAAAGACAAGACTATGGTTGCACAGCTGTCGTATGTCATGCTCATTCCAGGATTTCCTCACTATATCCTTGGTGTGATATGTTAAAGAACTGATTATTTCCCCTCCTACAGAAATGAAACACACTTTCTTAGGCAAAGATCTGAAAACAGAGGGCAGTGTAAGCCACACACTGGATCTCTACCATTTACAACTCCATAGAAATCTCTGACGTGCACTTAAATGCAGCTGAAAGAATCAATGAAGAAAGTTACTTAAATCATGTTGGTTTGTTTTAATAGTTTTTGAAACACAGACTAATTTCTTAAACAGCATGTTAAAAACAGGGTCTTTGTAGAATTTTCCTTTTACTAAAAATATTCTTATTCCCTCTTCTTCCTGATACCTTAGCTCTTTCGATGAAAATTGTATTATGACATGACTGTGCAACCTTAAAAAACAACACTAGCAGCTGTGCCTACAATAAAAGCACCTTATTTATAGCCTAACCCCTCCGTTTTTAAACACGACCAGCTTGAAGAGCTATAGCTATTATGAAACAACTCTTCATTCATGAGCTTCAATAGTATGTATGAGAGTCCATTCAATATTACTTTGTGGAAAGCGATTAAAATTATGGAAATAAGGCTTTTTCTTAGGAGTGTCAAAGCACTAAATAGTCAACAGACCATGCAACAATAGCCATTTGCAGCCATAGCAGCAGCCCCACTAGTTTTCAAGAGAAAAAATTCCAAATTCTACATCCAGCCTTAAAACATCAGTTTAATAGGCCTTGTAGTAAGAAAGTTTGGGACACACCACCACTCGATACCACTAAAACAGGCCCCAAATAGATCAGGATGAGGACTTGTCCAGTACAGTGGAAATAGTGAGCTCAGTTATTTTCAAGCCCCGCAACTCACCTCTGCTGATGCGCTGCTTCTCTCCAGAGAGAATGCCAGGGCTGTCGATGATACTGATGCTCTTCAGCACCTGGTTTGGTAACTGAGAACACATGAATCTGCAGGAAAGAGAAGAAAAAACCACCATATTAACAATAGCTCTATCTCACACAGATCATCCCTTGAGAGTTCCCCTTTATGTATCTGCTTTTAGAAAGACTCGAGATATTAAAGTTCCTGAAGTCCTAACGAACCTCTATGTTTAGCAACCATATGTGTTTAAGAAAACAAAATGTAAATAGCTGCTCATAAAAAAGAAAACACAGGAAAACCTTGTGAAACTGTCTAAGTGCTGATAAAACTCCAAATTTTGCAAGAGCTGACAACATGGGCCATATATGCAACATTAAAAAGACTCATTAAACAAACATTTTGCTGGGACCAAAATTAGTATATGCAAGAAACAAATCTTCATATACTCCAACTTTTGCCCAAATTCAAAGAGATTCAAAAGAAAAGGGAAGCAGGCAGAAAGCCAAACTGACAATATGTTTATATTCCAGTCACTGGCAAGTCATCCCTTCAGCTGCCCTGGCAGCACAGTCCCTGCCTCCAACCCACCCCCCTCCTTAGGTGGGGCCGCAAAGAACTGCAGTTATTTCTCCCATAAACTGAGTAAAAGCTTTCACAGTACCAGAACCAAGAGTTCAAATTACACACAGAATACTCTAAACAATAACCTCCTGCCTCTGTGACAGGAGACAAACTCAATGGTGGTGGTATTATGAAAAATAAATAATTCACAAGGCCTCCGAGAGTCACGCAGAACACTTTGTGCATTAAATCCAAACTACTTCGGTGCTTATGGGATAGTTCATGACTGAAGAACTTTACCTCCCTTCATCATAAACTGCCTTTAAGAAGTTTGCATAAGAGTTTAATCTTCTTATCAACTAGCAGCTTCAGACTGTACTAACAAGCACACCACGACCTCAAGAAACAGGGTACCACAGACAGCAAATTTTAAAGTTCTTGTTTGACCTTGGTGCAGTTAAGACCAAAGATAATCCAAGTTAGGAACAGTTCAGCCAGTCAAATATCAGATACAAAATGCAAGATACACCAAAATTTGGAAGCTATTGTTGGACAGATAACAATGCAGATGATTCAAAGGAACTCAGGCAGAAAGAAAATCCTGAGGCCTCGCTTCACCTTGTTCTTCAGGTGACCTTGTAGTAAGGAGCCTGTAACAAAAGCACATAGCATCCCTTCTTGGGAGGGAATAAGGAAACAGGACATCTTGGCCTGATAAAACCTTAGGGTATGTAAACAGCACTATTCTTTTTGTTGGTTTGTTTGTTTTTAGTGGATCACTAGGTGTAGAAAATACTGCATATCCTTCACTAAGGCTTATTTTCTACTAGCTTAAGAGATGCTTTTGAAAGAGCAGTGAGGTACTATTGAATAAAATAACATTTTTTTGAACTTTCAAAACCTAAAGCAGACACTACGTTAAAGCAAACACATTTTGTGTTTGCACGGTGGATGTGCATAAGCAACAAAGAAAATGTATTTGACCATGTCAACCATTACAGAAAAATACATCACTAGTACCTACAATATGAATCAGCTTTCATAAATTTGGAAGTGTGAAGACTAAATTTACATAAATGTTTTTTCTTATCACTCTATTTCAACCTCAGAAAGCCCAGCATTTGTTTAGTATCACCGAGATGTTTCTAGGTCTGTCTCACAGGAAGACAGGCACCATTATTTCAGCTAAACAATACAGCAGTATTTTGATTTAGGCATCACCCAAACTGGGACAGCTGGAAAAGGCTGTGCAAGAAAACAGAGAACTACAGGCCTCAGAAATGTAAAGACATCGCAGTCATTAGTGGCAAAGGGAGAAGGAAAGTATATAGGAAAAGGATATGAAACAGAAGGATAGTCTTGGAATTAACTGGCTGTAGCTTTTAGATTATATCCATAATCCAAAGACAACAGATGGGTTAAAAATCTCACATTAAACTAATATTCCAGACAACTTAAAACTGTAATGCTAGTTGTATTTGAACATCTCTTTTTGATACTGAAGCTTGGCTCTGAACCACTGTTTCTTACATGACCTATATGAAGTGTGATTTTAAGTGTTGCACCATAAAAAGCAGAACCACGTACTATCTATCTGAACAACAACAGGCCTTCACAAAAAAAGCCTTACAAAAATAGTTGTGCGAATGACTGTAACTGCTTATGACACATTAGACCTTTGATACTGTCATGTTTTTCATATTATTATAAAACTATTGTTAAAGAAAATTAGCAATATTAGACTATCCTTGCAAAAATAAGTTACACTGTTTGCAAAACCAAAATCAACGACCGTGTAATCATCTGTCAATTTCATTATTTTTTTTTTAGATTAACTCTGGATGACTCAAAGTCAGACTCTGTAAGAATATATACTCCTTTTTGTGTCCATTTAGATACCCAGTAGAATAAAGCAGGACCATGTGTTTCTTCTCAGCAGCACCAATTTATTTTCCATGATCCTCTAATATACTGCAATATTCTCTCCTCACTTACTTTAAGCAGCATCCCCAAGCACACTAGGTCCTGTCCCCACCCCCTTCTCCCCCCAGCTTTCCTTAAGAGTACACAGGAAAAATAGGAGACAAGTTTCTGCACTTGGGAGCCTTACAGAGACGTCTATCACAAGCAGTCAGACACAGTGGGAAATAAAAAAGGTCATAGAAAAAATAGGCGAGGCAACATCAATAAATTAATGCAGCTAATTAGTAAGTAGAAGCCCTGATTGTGCTACTGTGTTCCTGTTTGGTTTTAGCTTCTCCATTACCTCAGTCACTGCTTCCTTTCATGTTACGTTTAGATGAAAAGGGCACTTGACTTCACACGCTAAGCGTCCACAGCCTTACATTCTTCCATAAAGCAAAACACTAGGATTGGAAAATCATTTTTAAGAAAAGTGGGCGTGAGGTGAAGGAAACAGAGAAAAATCTACTAAGGCAGAAGTGAAAAATGTAATATTGGGTATGAAGAATTGTCAGCATGGCAAATGAGAGAAGGTAAAGGAAAATATGTTGTAAGACTGCAGGTAAGAACAGGGGGAAGTTACTCAAAGATACTGAGCTGAAGCCTAAGTAATTTTCAACTCAGTGAAGCAGAAAAGAGAAAAGAATTGACAAGTTTTGAAAAAGCAACAATATGATCAGAGTGGCAAACTGACGGTTATGCTAAGGGAATATAAGCATCTAAATCTCTGCTGCAAAACTAAGGAGAAAACACGACTGTTGGGGAAGATAAGGTTGCTCACAGCACTGCTATGTAACAATATCACAATCACCAAAAGAATAATATAGTTAGTTATTTTGAATGTACATCTTTTTAACTAGCAAATAATTTTGCCTGCATAAGATTCAGGACACGACACAATAGCTAGACTAGCTAACAACTAGCTAGCCAAAAAATTACGTATATATAACATATATATACACACACAACATCCATATATACAACATCTAGCATTATTACATGTTCTGTGTAAGTCTTTTAGTATTGTGCAAAATACTATTTACAGTATAATTATATTAACTTTTTGTAGAGAGCACAATAGTGGGGAAAGAGAAAAACAGAATAGTGATCTGAAGGACAGGACTTAGCCAATAATCTCACAAAAAGAGGTCTTGGACCAGAAAACTATTACTTAAGATGGGACTTGACTGCAGCTTCCCACAGCACATGTTCTAATCTCTCAGCAGAGTGAGAGCCAAGCCAACTATAGCTATAAACTTTCTTCAGTGAATAAGTACAGCAAGAGATAAGACTGTACATGATGAACTTTTAACACATATGCCAGTGTTTATCGGCCAAACAGGAAAGTTTATTGTTAAAAAAGAACCAATTTAGATTAATTGGTTTGCAAAGCCAGGCCTCCATGTCAAGCTACCATCAAATACAGGAAGAAAACAAGGTGATTTCTCACACAATGAGAACAAAGCTATTAATAACTTTTAACTGGAAATATTTAGCCTGCCACTTAAGTTACTGACGGCAATATTCATAGCCCCTGAACAACTCTTTCCTTTTTGCAAATACACAGCAGCTATCAAGAAGCTAACACTATCATCCTGGTCTGTGGGACTGCTTGAAGACCAGGTAGTCAAAATTAAACCCTTACCAGCTTGAATATGTATTTATCCAGAAGGCATATTCAAATATTCTTCATTCTTGTAGGCCTTTTTACATATCCCAGCAATTCACAATTTTAAAGAGCTATACAAAGGCCTCTGGTGAGACCAGTGGAAGGGAACAAGTCAGCCTCAAAGGGAAAACATGTTTTTCCTTTTTTTGGACAGTAGTTTTTATAAATAGTACTAGTCTACCAGTTTTATTGAGCAGGAGAATTTGTGCCCAAACTGATCCTGAGTTCAAGTTGGTGTAATGCCTTACAAACAAGTCAGCTGGTGGAGCATTTCAGCAATTTTCTGTGAACTGGTTTTAACAATAATTTTCTGTTCAGATAACTGAACATATCTATGCTAGTGCTACCCTCCCTAGTACTGCTTTTAAAAAAAAAAAAAAAAAAGTCACTTGAACTGCCACCACTCCTGCTTGTATTTGAATATTTACTTCATGCTGTTCAAAACAAATACAGCACAAGAAAAAAACATTGATGCTTGAAGATGGTATCAAGTAGAAATTCAAACATGAAAATCAAAAGATAGCAAGCAAACAGATCATACCTGTTCAAGAAAGCATTTCCGAAGCGGCTGAGTTTGCGGAATGGCTTTTTAGGATCAACGACCAGGGCATTTCCAGGAATGTTTCCTTCTGAATCTCCATACATCACAGCAATAAAAGAATCTGTGGTAGGCTCTGGACCAATCCGCATGCCTGGGAAGTCTTGTTCGAGCAGGTATCTAGAGATGGAGAATGGATAAAGTAACAGAATGAACGACTGGGAACTATGGCAAAAGCAAGTACCTACAATTCACTTCAAAATTCCCAAGGATTATGCACACTCTAAGAATAATACAATTACATTTTCCCTGCATTTCATTATTTCTATTCACTGGGGGGGGGAGGAGGAAAGAACAAAAAAAGGAACTGAATTCCAGTTTTTCACAACAACTAGGTAAAAGACCTAAGTAAAACCCTTCCCAAAATCAGAGTGGAAAGTATTCCCCCAATTGCAGCACCTGAACTATTCAAGTGGATGCTTCTACCAAGGATCCCAGTACTGTAGGTTACACCACATGACACTGCTGCTTTTTTGTGTCTTTTCAAGCCTTTTTTGCGTCTTTTCAAACCTTCCACTGGTACTAAAAAGGAGCAGTTTGAAACAGCACATGAGCAGCATCAGTTTGCTGATAGATCTAAATCCTTCGATGAACTCAGTATGATTTTACAAACTTCAACTCATCTTACCACAGGCATGAGACAATACAACTACATCTGTATGGGAGTGAGGAAACTATTTTTTTTATTATTTTTTTTTTGACTGGCATATCAAAAACTATTACAGTTAACTAAGCCAGACCTACGGAATTTGAGGACTAAGTGTAACCTACTTCCAAGAGGCATCCAAGTCAGGTAGTGCTGTTACCAACAGAAACTGTCTTGCATCTCCCTTTGAGTAGTCCACTCAGAAATGCAGACAGCACATACCCAGTGGACTGAGTCTGATACACCAAGTCTTGACTTTCCAGACAACAAGGTCTCAAATGAAGGATGTGCATATTTAAATGCTAAAACTTAATGGAACTGAAGCACATATTTACAGGAAAAGCCTGTCTGCATCCCTTCCCGGATGGCAAGTGAGAAGCAAGAGAAGCCTCAAGTCTATCAAGCAAGCCTCCAGCTTACAACATTCCTCCAGCCTACACTATGACAACTGCCACTTTTCAAAAAGAGAAGCAGACAACCCTGCTTAACTTTCAAGCATGAGTGCTATTGTCCTCATTCACAACAGCAAAATCTTGAAAATGTTCATCTAAAGACTAAGACCAAATTGTTTTCAAATATGCTGTAATGTGACACTACAGGAGCATTATAATTCTCCCATCAACTCATCTCGTATTTATTAATTCCATGGGTTCCATGTCAACCTGGAGTTCTTAAAAAAAACCCACACACAATTTTAACCAACTACAATTTAACTTTGTACATAATTAAAGCTGGATTTAAATGAGAACTCTCTTCAGGCACAGGTAATGGTCCTATAACCAAAGGCACACTAGTTAGATTTCTGCACATCTGTATCAACATTGGCCTTTGAATAATAGATGATTGTTCTGACCCTTAATCCAACAACACTATGCCTGTTCTGCTACCATTTCATAAACCAATATTGATTTGAGAGGACTTGCAGGCTGCTTTTGCTGCAAAAAAACATTCTACAAAGTGTCTGTACTTGCTGAACAATCTCTGTTTGTCTTTAAATTCAATACCGAAACATTCACAGACTTTATAGATCAGTGCATAGAAGCCAAACTTAAGGAACTAAATATACACTGCACATTTCAAAGATCTTTTTCCACTAGCCTTAGCAAACAGCCTCCAATCTGCTCAACCTCTGATTTGGGAGGCTTAAAGCATGGAACATGAGAAAAAAAACAGCCAATGCTAAAAACTATGGGAAAGGAGGAACATAAGAACAGTTATGCCAGAACACGCCCAAGTCAATTTGTACTACTTCTAGAATAAACTGTACCTAATGCACAGTAACGGGGAAATAAAACTAACCCTTCTCCAAAAGCAAAAAAACACCAAATACTCAAACCTCTCTGCACATGCAGGAGTGTACAATGCATCAGATCCTTCATCTTATGAAGTAGATCATGTAAAAAAACAAAGACAAAACTCCTTTGATAGCTCAGCAGTCGAACCCTTTATGCATGGAAAACCAGAACTTTCAAGTGTTGTAGCCAACAGCTCAGCAACTGAAACATGAAACTGTGTTCCATTGCAGGCTAGAGCCCTCTAGAACAGGATGCAAAGGCTAACTCACAAGAACCACTACAATTTTCCATACTGGACTTTCCCACAGCACTGATTTTGAAAGATCAATTATACTTTTATCTTCTAAAATAAGATTTTTAACTTTTTAACCTGCCATATAACGTTCTACTTCAAAGTCTCTCAATTCTGCTTTTCCTCATTGCCCTTTTAACAGAGAAAGCATCTCTATGAGACTCGTAACTTAAGTTCTTCTCTTGATATGGTCGTTCCCAGATTTTTGCTGAGAGAGGCAGCAATTCATAAGGTGGCAACACATATGACCAGAAGCTCCCAGCGCAGCAGTAAAAAACACTGTACTGAATCAAATGCACACAAGAGAAATCCCAGATCCCAGGTCACAGAAAACTACATGATCAGATCTGAATGCAAGATAAGACACCTCCAGGGTAACAGGATCGTTGCTGTCCATCATAAGCTCATGAACCTGCCAGGCATTCAGTGGTGGTGGTCTTTTACAAGACTTAAAAAAACCCAAAAACCTCATGGCCTGTTGATGAAGTATCTGCACATGTAACACTTGGAGAATTACAAAAAGTTGGCAGTACAGAGCATCTTTCAGGATTTCCAACATCTGTATTTTCATCCCGGAACTCAAACAATGCAAATTCAGATTAGCTGCTTATTGAAATGACTTAACAAGAATAAAGTCCTACTGAACTGCAATTACATTTCCAAGTTGATGTTACAGGCGCAGCTTTAAAAAGCAGACTTTTGTAGTGATAACAATCTAGGAAGACAAGACCTCCCTCCAAATACGAAGTCTCACCCAACAATCACAGTGCTGAGGCTGGTACAGCTATTTAACAGACACAGGAAACACGTTGCAAGGCAGGTATTTTCCATTAAGACTGGCTCACAGTTGCACACCAAGAATCAGTACAGACTGAAATAAGCCCTAGTTCCTGAGCACTGGCTGTACAAGCTATATCATGCTTCCTCTCAGTATCAGTTTCACTTAGCCACACAAAAGGGATGAGCAGTAAACTGAAGAGCTGCAAATGTTTCTCTACAGTATGCTATAATAACACAGGAAAATACCTGGATTTTTAGCATCCCCAACTGCGTGCCCTTATCAGGAATTTTCAGCAGAGAGGGAGTTCAAAAAGGTTCACAGGAAGAATGCTTAAAAATAGCAAACATCCCAAAGACGGTCTAGATCAAACAACAGACATCCTGTTGACTCTTCTCTCTTTGTTTTTACCTGGGCTATAACCTTTCTGCTTTGCCAATAAACATTCATCTATGTTCCTTTGCAAGACCTATAGCCAGACTACAGGAAATTGGTTTACAGAATTCCAGAGATAGCAAACTTTACTCACAGTTTCACATACTGATAATCATCTGAAGTCTAAATGCTTTAGCTAAGCCGTACTAAGGCACAAATGAACACAGGTGAGCTGGACAAAGCAGCATTGGGCAGGGATACAGTGTGATGCATGGGGAGGCAAAGTCAAGTCTGCTTTCATAAGGCTGCTCATCTCCACACTACACACTGTACCAAATCCGCCACACTTTCTTTTTTTAAACACCACAAAACGAGCAGATGTTTATTTTAGTGTAAGAATTCTGCCCCATATAACTCAAATAAAACTTTCATGCAGAGCTAGTAGCAAAGAGTTCCAGCTTTCACCTGAAGAAATTAAGAGGGATCTTTTTGCCAAAGAAGAAATAGATGCAGCCCATTCTTGCCCTACAAGCAATTGCACACTACTTGCAGACTCCAGGTATTATGCATATAAAGGGTGCTTTCACAAAACCCAGCTCTGGCCGAGTTAAATAGAAGGAAGTTTACCATTTTAAAATCTGAGTAATACCTCTGAGCAAAGTAAAAGCATGGCCTGGCAAGCTGAGGAATTTGTTTTTCCTCATCTGATAAATTCTATAAAAAAGTCCATCTTTTAAACTAGAAAATTTATTACCAAGTTAAATATTATTAGACTAGAAGTTTAATTCATTGTTAGAATGAAACAAAAAAGTCAGCAACCACAAACTCACAAGCTCCTTTCTCTTCTCCATACACTCCAATTCTCCTCTCCTGTCCCTCCTTTCCCCACTTCTTTCTCTAAAAACAGCCAGGAGAAATTGAGAGAATTACAGACGCTGCAAGGCCAGGCAGCTCACATGCAAGATAAGCACTTGGCTCTCACCCATCCTCCCACCCCACCAAAAACAATCAGACAAGTATTAACATTTGAGCCTGGATATATTTATTTGAATTGTCAGCACTGTCAGACCCTTGTATCACCACGCTACACCTTAGGCAGCAGAACTGGCCGGTTTCACTGCATTGTTCCAAGTGCAAAGAGGACAAACAGCATCAAGTGAAAAACCAGAAGAGCTATTAGAAAACCGGAAGCATTTGTTGGCATATCTTACTCCCCAGAGACATTCAGTCATTGCTAGATCAGTGTTTTCCATTGAAGACTTAGTGGAAGGAACTGGGTGGATGTGGATGTGTCAGAGGTATGAAAATGTGAAGTTCTCACGATGATGTCTAAATCAAAGTAAATCCCAAGTGGATATTTGTCAGCTAAATGAATTGTTATGTTCACACACAAACCTAATAGCAGTAGATGCAGTATGCCTTCCTGACTGTGAAATAAGAAATGTGAAACAAAAAGCAGCTTTAATTAAGATTTAAAATAATGTTTGCTTGTTAAAAGGCTAGCGGGAAAAAACTACAGTCCAACTTCATTTTAAGAAAAATTATTTATAATAAACCCAGAATTATAACAATCTTGAGAGTGTGTGACATTTTTCCATGGGAAATTCAGCCTACCAGAGGGGAAATTTATTTTGTGGCTGACCTGGACATTATAATATTTTCCCATTTCTTCTTCTAAATCTTGCCTTCAGCATACAAGCACTTCTCTTTTTTGCTTTTCTCTTTCTCCTCTAAACTGGATTTTGAGTAAGTCACTGTGACCCTATTGTCTAAGTTGCTGAATGGAGCAAAAGCTGTCTTGGAGTATTTTCTCATGCTAATTCTGTCAATTATTATCTATTGTATAGCAAACACTGATGTAATGAATGTTCATCATGGTGAGGTCAGACCGTGGTCCTTTAGAAACAGTAACAGCTGTTCTCTTGGGGCTCAACAGTCAATTCCTGTCTCCTCCAATACCTAGTAAGGGATTAAACCACTCGGTAATCTACCTAAAAATGGGGTGAAGAGAAAGGCACATAATAGTAGAAGTCACCTGCTCCACTGAGTCAGGTATTTTAATAAGCTACATGAGAAAACATCTTTGAAAACTTAACCTCTGTCAAATTTGTCTGAGCATCTCCACGCAGCAGTGACCAATGCCAAAAAAAGCTGGAAATAGCTGGAATAAATTATACTTCTTTTCTCATTCAGAAGGTACATTAGTATCAGCCAACCCTATTGTTCAGTATTTTATGGCTAAGATGATAATAAGTTATTCACAAAGCAGCAGTACCAAAAATACATCTAAGGCACTGCAAGGAATATCAGTATCGACTAGCACTCCAGTCAAATATGGGCAACTGTAAAGGACAGAAAAGTTGAATGTCCATAAATCAGGAATGTGTGTTCTCATCCAAGGCAAACTCTTACAGGAGGGGAAGAAATTTTCCTAGGAATTGAAAATGACACAGCATCTCAGCTGACAGGCAAAACAGGCTCTGGTACATACATATTTGGAACTGTTCTGTCTCCGTACTACCTATGCTCTCACCCCCCCATCCCCCCCCCCTCCCCCCCCCCCCCTCAAGCCAGGTAAGAGCATTTATCAGGAAATACATACAAACTAACAAAGCAGCTGTACTTTTAAAGAAGAAAATGAATCAGCATCGCTAAAGAAATGTTAGGAAAGCCCAAATCACTCTAAGTGTTTGCAGGCATTCAGTAATAATGGGTAAAGAACCAACTTCAGCATTAAGCTTCCAACTAGCTAGTTGTAAAACCAGAAAAGAAACATGATTAGGTTTGTAAACATCTGAAAAGCATTCAGGTGAGTAAAGGTAAACATTACTCCTCAGTGGCGAAGAAGGGAGGTAAGTCTTTTGTACAGTAAAAAGAAAACAGTGTTATTTCAAGCATGCCATCAACCTTTGGAACCGAAAGAGAAACATTTGTAAAATTTACAGAAGGACTATAATGAACTTCAGATATAATAAGTAGGCCAAAATGTGATCCAAGTGACCTCTCTGTATTTGCGGAGTTCTGCATAACCTTAGACTGATTTGTAAGGGGCATGTGAGAGGCAAACACATTCAAATATATGCAAAATATTCACAAGCTTGTAATAGAATCATACAATGGTTTGGGTTGGAAGGAATTTTCAAGATCATCTTGTTCCAACGCCCTGCCATGGGCAGGGACACCTCCCCCTAGACCAAATTGCTCCAAGCCCCATCCAACCTGGCCTTGAACCCTGCCAGAGAGAGGGCACCCACAACTTCTCTGGGCAACCTGTGCCAGTGCCTCACCACCCTCACAGGAAAGAATTTCTTCCTAATACCTAATCTAAATCTACCCTCCTTCAATTTGAAACCATTCCCCCTTGTCCTATCACTCCATGCCCTTGTAAAAAGTCCCTCCCCAGCTTTCCTGTAGCCCCTCCAGGTACTGGAAAGCTGCTATCAGCTCCCCCAAATCAGTTTCTAAACAACTTAGCAATGAGACAGGCAGAAAGCCCAGGAAACACTACAAGAGCAACAACGTTGTTAAGCTGCCTTATCAGTGATATTGCTTGTTCAACGCTATTGACCAAAAACAGGGGGGAAAGGGACTTTCCTGGTACCACGGGGGTTTTGCCCCAAACTGTGTGGGGTTTCTCTCTTATCTTCACATCGATCTATGAATTAAACTACTCTTGGGAAAGATGGGAGAGGAGATACGGTTAAATGGTCTGCCATGGCCAATGCAGTCACGCCGTTTCAACGCGAAGTGCCTATTCTTTCCCTTAAAATTATTTAGCGATTAAAAAACAGCTCAGAGGAAGTGGGCAGCGCCCTTACACATTCTCAGCAGAACATGAAACGGAGCGAATACGCTCAAAGAGGAAGCTGGCGGGGGAGTTACAGGGCACGTACAGCCGGGGAGCGGCACCCGTCCCCGCCGCGGCACGGGAGGCGCCCGGGGAAGCCCCACGCCTCGGGCAGGGGACGGACAGGCACGGGGGGCACCGGGCCGCTGCCCGCACGCCCAGCAGCCAGGCGCTGGCCC